>PVIR01011947.1:0-46170 GCA_004026965.1 Petromus typicus | reverse complement strand
GGGCCGCTCGAGGTAAACATCCTTCTGAAGTCAGACTCTGTCACAAAAGGCTTCCTAAGGTAGGGCTCCGGCCTGGGCCTTGACTGACCCGCTGATTTCCGTCCCGAACGGCATTACTTTGCTCTTAACTTTTCAGCGGTGATCACTGTCAGACCGTTGCCCCTGAGGTCCTGGGGTGCGGGAGGGAAGCTCTTACCGTTTGGGTCCTGGCCTTTAAAAAATGCCCATCCAATGATTTTGCCAATGTAGCCACCTTGAATCTCACGTCTGTTTTCTTTAACTGTCTGTGGGCTTTAAAGAATAGTTTGGCCTACTCTGCCCCGAGTTACGTCTGACTTGTTTGCTTAGAAAGCCTCTTCCTTTTCTGCGAAGCCTTGTTCCTTCTCTAAGGAGCCCACATGCTCTCTGCTCACCTGAGCTTCCCTGGCTCAGGAAATCTGCTGAAGGAGACAGATTTCATTTATTAATTTTAAGAACCCCTTAGCTTTTCTCCCATTGCTTTTCTGTCATTGGCCAGGAGAAAGCCTATCTTGACTGCTTCTGGGCTGTTTCCTGTGTCTCTCCTGCCCAAGACTGGGCTTTTCCAGGAAGTGGAAGCTTTCTGCTCCTGGACCTCGGGGTTTCAGAAACCTGTCCCGGCCTTTCTAGAAGCCTTTGTTGAAGGTGTGGTTTGGCTGCTTGAAGCCAGAGGATGGTGGCCCCGGGCCGTGTTTGCCATCATTTTGCGACTTCTCTATTGTCATTTGAGTAGGTAGATGTCTGTCCTGTCTCCAGCTTTGTTAAGGTAACACTGGGCTGGGTCAGGCTGTACCACTGCAGTACAGAACTCCTACCGGAGACCCAGGAGGTGGGTAGGCCAGGGTGTAGTCAGACTGTGCTGGCAGGTTCCACAAACACTCAGTTTCCAGCCGTGATTTACCCTCCTGCCAGGCTGTCTGGATGCTCTGCTTGCTGCCTGGGACCATCTGTGTGATATTTACTTAGAGCCTTTTAAAAACTCGGTTGTGGTCTCTGGTACCCATTGTGTCCTCCTTGGGGAGCACACGCTCCAGATCTGCTTCTAAAGTGTGTTGCTAGTGGTGTGTTACTTACATCCAAGTTGGTCAGGCTGGCCAAGGCCTACGGTGACCACCGGCCCCATCACAGAAGTCTTGAAAATCCCACAGGGCATCATATGGGCAGCTGGATGTTCTGCCGTGTGAGCTCTGCACACAGGTGGCACAGTGCCGCATGGCCACAGCGAGGAGCCCTCAACTTTTGTTGAATCCACACAGAATAATTTTTCCAGTTCCATGTAAAACTCTGCCGTTACTTGCTTCCTTAGTAACAAGGCAAGGTGACATTTCACAGACTTTCTCCCCCCGTTTCTTGTCCCACTTTCCAGTGTGGAGTCAATGTAAATGGGTGGTGTAGCTTACCTGCTGTGAACATAGGCTTCGGCGTGTGACAGACTCAAACCTGTGCCTTTCTCCGTTATGTGCGCGTGCTGAGTAGTAGTCCTGGGCCGCACGGGAGTTTTTTTGAGGTTTAAGTAAAACCACACCCACTCAGTTCTGGAGAAGAGTCTGGCACAATGGTCCTGCGAAAATAGCTTGGGGCATGTAAGCTGAGGATGTGTGAGCCCCCTGGAAACCACGTGCAAAAGGTTCTAGGTTGTGTAGTTGTATCTCTAGTTTCATTTCCCAAGAAAACCTGGACTCCGAAAAGGCAGGAGCCGGTGGAAGGAGGAGAAGGGTGGGGTACTGCAGCAGGTTCTCTCCAAGCCTGGGGCTCCCCCTCCTGGGAGCCTCCCTCCTCTTCCTGGCCTCTGGTGGGCTGTTAATTAGACCGGGGAGTCTAGTGAAGGTGTTGAGCCCCTTGACTCAACTAAGAAAGGATTTCCCTGGACCCTGCATTCCATGCATTCTGCAGTGCCCCCCGTTGTATAATTTACTTAACAAACACTTGGGGCAATCCTCACAATGGGCCAGTGGCTGTTCTAAGCCACATGGTCCCGTGCTGGCAGCGGGAGCCCGTTTACAGAGGGATGAATTTAGGCTCCCAGAGGTTAAGTTCCTTTCTTAGATCACGTGGCCCGGAAGTGGCTGTGCTAGGCTGTGAGCTCTAACTTTTGATCCTCTTATCTTTACTACCCGCGGTCTTAGCTGGCCTCTCCTAGCTTAATTCTTAAGTTTGTGCTCTTCTTGTGTCCGGCCCAATAGTGGCACTTCCCCCCGCCGCCCGAGTCTGGCGAGGGGATGTCCTCTCAGCATCGTCTGGAGCAGCAACAGTCAGTTCAGGCTTCCATGGGGCCGCGCGTCCCTGGGCCGCCTGGCTGTAACTAGGAGCTGGCGCGCGGCGGGCCCAGCGCTGTGTCTGAAGACCCGCATTTCCGCACTGATGTGTGACTTTGATGCGGTCTGCGCAGTGTGCCGCGCAGCTTTCCCCGCTAGCCGGGCGCTGTGTTTTGAAGAGCCTTTGCGTTCTCGTCTAGCGTGTCACTCGCTGCAGGCCGAGGAGGGTGATTTATTCCACGTCCCCTGGAGGGGACCACAGCCCCCCAGTCTGGCCAGTCGAGTCTTCCAGGCCTCTGCTTCTCCCAGGCAGGGACGGCGGCGCTGTGGGCACACAAAGAGAAAACACGGGCTGCCCGGACGAGAAAGTGCTGCGCGGGCGGGGCTGGAGAAGCCTTAACTAAAGGCAGCTGCTTGTTACACGGAGCCTGACTTGCATGCCGGGAATATCTAAAAAACTAACAAATACAAAATAAAAATAAACAGCAGTAAAAAGGCCCTCTCTTTGTTGCAGACGCTCGGCTGGGTTTCCAGCTTGTTTAGGAGTGAGCGATTGCGGCATGTGCTTCGCTTTGCTAAGGCAGCGGGTCGCTGGCGGATGGCTGGCGTGCTGTCCCTGGGACCCGCCACCTGGGATGGCCGGCTCGCCCGAACTCTGGCCCCCGTGGAGTGCACTGGGGAGGCAGCTGATTTAATGGGATCGTCTTGGCAGGGCCAGAGACTTTCGCACCCCACCCCGCACTAATAGCAGGGCAGCGGAAGGCCACGGCATCCTCGGATGAAAGGGTGTGTGATGAGGCCTGTTAGCAGCGGCTGTCTGTCCGTAAATAAGGTTCCACAGGGTTTTGATCCAGAAACTGTTATTAAATACTGATATGCCAAGCCTCACAATCTTTGACCTTTTTATATCTTCCCTCCTTTTTTTCTCCATAGAAATATATACCACGTATATGTATTTTTTTTTTAAGAAAAAAGGGCCTAAAAGATCAACCAGAGCAGACTGTTTATTTTGTCAAGTATTTCTATGTAGAGTGCCCCTTCTTTGATGGCCACCTACAGAGGTGTGGAGGGACAGAGTGGCAGTGGGCTCTGAGCCTGAAGGCGAGGTCTGGGCTGGACTGGAGGCTCCCTCAGAGCCTCTGTCTCCTCATCTGTAAGATGGCGTGCGTGTCCCGTCTGACTTGAAGGTGTTTCTGAGAATGAAAAGCCGTCACAGAGCGGAAGCTCAGTGTCGTGATGGGCCTGTAGCTGTGTGGAGCGTGCCAGCCCTGAGGTGACCAGGCTCCCTGGAGAAATCAGGACGCTCGGCCGGGCCAGCAGTCGGCACATCCCAGACAGCACTCCCCCGTGGGCTCACTGGGTCTGGGCCATTGTGCCAGGCCAGGGCTAGGGACTCCCAAGAGGGGACCCATGGCTTGTAGCTCAGACGGCAAAGGCTTAAAACAAAGGCTTTTTCAAGCCTTTGGCTCTCTGGAGCAGGACAGCCCCTCCCAGAGTTTGGTGTAATTCCAGAATCCTGCAGCATTGCAGAGAACTCTGCTGTAATCTGACCATTTTTAGCTCCAATAGACAAATAACCCCCCCCCCCACCCCCAGCACAACTTGAAAGAGAAGGAGAAAGTCCAGAGGGAAGAAGCCAGAGGTGCTCTGCTAGCCATTTACAATTTCTGAGTACAAAGAGAAAAGTTCGGTTTCCGAAGGGGAGAGTCCTGAGTGGGGGTGGGGGTGGGGGAGGGGCGAGGAACAGAACTTCTGAAGACGAGGCAGCGACTGTATTCTCTAGTTTTGCTTTTCACCAGCAAAGCTCACCATGCAATGCGTTTCAACTAAGGCTTATTATATATTTCTTGTGTGCAAAATGCGGTGTTAGTGCATAAAAATAAAACACTCTCTGTGGCCTGGACAAGAGAGGAAGGAGGGAAACTCTCTCCTTGAGAACCTGCTGCTGCCGGGCCTCCTGCCTGTGGATGTTGGAGTTCTTTCTCAGCTTCTCTTGCAGGCTGGGTAAGTGTCTGGGTGGAGTCCTGCAGGTGTGAAGCCGGAACGTGGACTTGGGACCTGAGTCTTGACCCTCACGTGGACTCTGTACAGAGCGATAGGGGACGTGGGGAGCAGCTATGCTACCTCCACCTGCCAGCTGTCCCCTGTGGAGGCTGCAGAAGGGCTGTGGGAGGCGCTGTTGGGCACAGATTGGCGGATTCCCATTGTCGGGGGCCTGGGAGGGCTGGGAGGGGGCACAAGCACAGGCCCACGGTGGGTATTCTGAGAAGAAACTCAAGGCTTGCTCAGCACTGACTGTGGGACTGTGCCCTGCGGCCCTATCCAGGGCCCATGAGGTGCACACGTCCCCACACACAGTGGACAGTGGACAGCACTGCAGTCGCTCTGGTCTTTCCCTTGGGCCGAATCCAGGCTTTGGGTGGGGAAGAGGGCTGGGGTGCCATTGGAGTGAGTCTTGTGCTGCTGCACTCCAAGCCTGCATCAGATACCTGCTATACGCATTCCCCAAGTCCCGCTAGCGAAGAGGATAGTCGCTGCAGAGCTGGGAAAGGTGTAGTGTACAGTTGTGGTAGTGATGGCAAATCCGTCTCCATCTATCCCTGGCTCAGGTCTGGGCCGAGTTTCCCAGCCCCTCAGGCCAGGAAAGTAAACACCAGGCAAAGGATCCAGACCAGGCAGGATGGTGAGGCCGGGCAGCCTTGTAGCCTTGTCTGAAGTCGCCACCAGATGGAAGGAGCCGGGACTGTCCTTTACTCTCTCCGCCCTGCCGGAAACCACTTGCTGGCCCACACTTGTTTAGGTTTTATGAGAACCAGGAACAAACATGCGCTGTGAAGGCCAAAATCTGGAGGATTTGCAGTTGCAGCTGCTCATGGTAAGGCTGTAAACTGACGTGGGCCTCAAGATCAGGTTGGTGGAACCCTCATGTGCTATTACTATGCTCAGTAAAAAAGCCACTTGTGAGATAGGTCCAGCCAGCAGGTACAGAATTAGTCAGTACAGGAGGTAGGTTCTTGTGCCACTGAAGGCAGGGGCGGACACTAGAGAGACGGGACGGGGAGGAGGCGGCGCTGGGCTTCTGCTGCGGGGTGCACCTGAGAGGATCCTGGTCTCCAGGGGTCCCCAGAGGGGGGAAGAGAGGAGGGAGCAGGCACTGCTGGAAGGGGGAGGGCCCACTTTCCCTCCAGAGGCGCATGCTGGCGCTTCCTTCCAGTGGCCGAGGCTGTTCTGTTCTGCTGTCCAGGTGAGGAAATCCCAGTCCAGCGAACAGCTGTTTTTCCCATTTCCCAGGTAAGGAAACTGAGGCACAGAGAAGGGCTGTGTGCCCGAGACGGTACACACAGAGTTACGTGGGAACCCAGGAGTTTAGTGGAGGTATCTCGAAGCCATGGCTTTGTCCTCAACCATTACGCCATATTGTCTCTATTATTTTTTAACTCAGATGATTAAAATTCTGTAGAAGATCCCAGCTAAGTGCCTGAGTCAAAATAATTACGATTGAAATCCTTCATGTGTATCGGGCTTTCCAGTTTCAAAAGTGTTTCACATGCGTTCTTGTTTGGTTTTCCGAATTATCCCGTGAAAGGGTTTCTTTCTGTCCTGACTGCTCCTTGTAAGATCAAGAGTCATGGTGGGCAGCTCCCTGCCACTGCCCCCGGCACTGCAGGGACCCTGAGGGTGAGGGTTTGTCCCCATCACAGCCTCTTCGCTGCAGGCCTCCCTCACTTCCTGCTGCAGAGAGCGGTTCGTGCTGAGTGTTTCCACCAGCAAACGCGCTTGTTCACCCACAGAATCCTCCAATTGGCCATGTTTTCAGAGAGAGCCCCGAGCTTGTGCAGGTGCGGCCTGGAGCTAGGGCTCCTGAGAACTAGCGAAGCTCCCTCGCGAATAGTTAGGGAAGCTCCCTAGACCCAGATGGCTGCAGGTGAGGAGCCTGCCAGGCGCCTGGACTTCAGGCCCCGAGGGATCCAGACTCACCTCTGCCTGCCCCCTGGGGTCAAGCGCCTGTGAGATCCTGGGAGGGCGTGGCCTCCAGGACGTGTGGGGCCGCTTTTCTTCCTTCTCCTCTGCCAGGATCACCACACAAGCCACCGAAGACGTAGCCTGGTACGTTTCCTGGCTGGACTCCAAGTGTATCGTCTCTGAGGCTGATCGGGCACAGTCATCTCTTGGCTCTTGGAGGGTCTTTAGTTTGTGTATTTTATTAGTACATCTTTGCAGTAGAACATTTCTCGTGCAGAGTTGGTATAGATCCATAACACATCTGAATTCATACTTCTCTCTCTTCCCTCCCCCTTCCTCCATCTGCTGGTCTCTTTCCCATCTGCAGTAGATCTGTCTGTCTCCCTGTTTCCTACTGTCTGTCTTTCATTTGACTTTGGGTTTCCCAGGAAAGGGAAACTATGTGCTACTTAAGCTGTGTGTCTGACTTACTTCACTTACCCTTGTGGTCTCTCGGGCACCTGGAAGCTATAGGTCATACTTCAGTGAATGTTTCTCAGCTCAGGGACTTTCTTGGGGTGCGTGAAGGACATGGGCCCTCAGGTCAAAACAGACCTAAGTCCTAAGGCTCCTGTCTATTCCACATAGGAAATGGATATTGTTTCTAGGGGAAGCAAGATAAGAAAACAACTTCCTGGAGTGATGACCGCCCCCTGCTGGTTTCCCCGACTTCCAGCTTAGGGGCCCACATCAGTCGGTGCTCCTGGGCTGGGCTGGTTGCTTGTCTTTCCCTCACCCTCACGGTCAGTGCAATGCTGGCAGCGCCTCTTCCCCTGTCATAGCCGCTGGGTCTGCAACTCAGCTCTGGTGTCCAGAGAGTGGTTGTTTTGCCTGGGGCTTGGTAGCTTTGATGAGGTTGAGCCCACTGCTGAGCCCTCCCAGGGGGTCGCTGACCCCGGGCACCCCTCTTTCCTGGAGGAGAGGGTAGCTGAGCTGAGAGTGCTCTCCGAGTGGAGCTGGCCTGGGCCGGAGTGAGAAAAAGCAGAGAGCACAGGACTCAGTGGTTCCTCTGGGGAGGAAGCTGGTGGGCCTGAGCGGAGAATCCCCGCCTTCCCCTGGCTCTCTCTCTTCTTTCTAAGGACCCCTCAGCAGATTTCAGGGTTGTGTTGGGGCAGATGATCAAAGTGTTCTACAGACAGCGTCTCATGGCTCTGCCTCGAGCCAGTGAGGGTGGCACTAGACTCCCGGGGTCTCATATCCACACAGCGATGGAGCCCAGCTCCCTAGTCAGGGCACTAGTGTGGCTGCAGCTTCTCCCCCTGCCCCGCTGCACCCCCTCTGCAAACTGCTGGGCATTCGCTTCCGCCGGTTAAATATTTGTTTAGCAATTAAAGTGGCTTCGGGAGAAATGAGTGGCCCTGAGCTCCCGGAGGGTCAGCCTTTGGTGAGGGAGGCGTGGTGCATGCAGCCCCGATCCTGAGCACCAGGCGCCTGGGCTTTGTTTGGGGCCTTTCCCAGTCCTGTGGCCCCAGGGTCATTTCCAGCACCTGCTACCTTGGGGTCACACCTGTCCCTGTTGTCTCTGTTCCTGCCTCTCCTCACTAGACTCTTTCAGCCTCTGTCCTACCTGCCTGTCCAGATCACTGTCACACATTCAGACACGGCCCAGCATCCGCCTGCTGTGACCAGAAGCGTGGTGAGTGTTTAATTAAAAACAATTATTATAGGAAAAGACGCAGTGCCATGAACCCTCAAGGTCCCTCCCCTCACTCTGAATACACTTGCCCACCCTTCTTGGCCCTCTGCAACAGCTCTGGAGCCCCGCGGTCTCTGTCGGTGTCAGGTGTGCCTGGCTCCGAGTCTCTCCACACTCCACTGGACTCCACTGCCGTGCATTCTGCGCGACTAACCTCTTTGTGGGAGACGCTGCCTCGCTGTAGCTGAGACTCCTACCTGCATCTCTGCACAGAGCAGCATGAAGCATGTCTTCTGGAAGTGGAGAAGGTAGCCCAGAGGGGCCATGTGGGGGAGCTCAACCTGCTGTGGGTTCTGTGGACCTGGGACTATGGGCAGCTGGCTCTCCGGGCTTTGCTGGGCAAAGCGGGGCTCTCTTCTGTTCGTGGAAACAAGCTGAGCCTCTGCTTTCTCCATCATGGCCGTCAAACTGAAGAGAAGGTTGGTCAGTACTGGCCAGGGCAGGGTGGAGGGGCCAGCCCGGCACTTGGAGGCGGGCACCCCGAGGTGGCAGGATGCCTGGGCTCGAAGTATCAGGGCTCAGGTAACGCTGTGGGCGGGGTCCCAGCCACAGAGGCGGAGGGATCTGGGAGGAAGGGAGCGGAAGTGCCCAGGCGGAGAAGGTGGGCTGGGCCCGGAGTCCTGGGGGCGGCACACAGTGTGCATTAGCTGTTTTGTCAGTGAGCTCAGTCCACTGTCTGCGATTCCTGCTCCTTTAGTTTTCAGCGCGCTGACCTCCCAGCCCCTCAGGGAGCCGCATGCCCGGGAGCTAGGCTGCTCTGGGGAGGCCTCAGGAGTGAGAGCTTGAGACCAGGTGCAGCCTGAGCCTGGGCTCCGCAGGGAGGGGCTCCACTCTTCCTGGTGTCCAAGCTCCTCACTTCTCCAGTGGGGTCCCTACTCAGTCCCTGGAGGCTGTGGGAGATCAGGAGACGAGAGAGACAGAGCAGGACTTTGTTTTCATCTCCACACTCGTCCGCCAGGCAGGGCGCTCAGGACGCTGTGGGCAGAGCAGTGGGCAAAACCGAACTCTGACCGTGGCAGGTGTCACTGTAAAGACATGAATGCCCCAGCGCAGAGCAGGAAGGGAAAGAGACGCTGAGGGGTGCAGCGAGGTGGGGCGTGGGCCTGTGGGGCGGCCTGAGCGGGGTGACCGACCGTGCCTGTCGGCAGAGGAGGTTTGCAGGTGGCAGCTGCGGCTGCGGTAGGGCCTGGCCTGTGCACCTTCAGGGTGATCGAGCGTCCTGCGGGCGGGTGGTGTCCCTGTGCTCGGGCAAAGATGAGGAGCTCAGCGGAAGGGCACAGGTGCAGGAAATGGGCAGAGTGCGCTGCGAACCTGGAGGCAGGACAGAGGGATTGCCCGGCCTCTCTCCTGCCTGCGATGGCTAACAGGAGCAGGACGGCACGCTGCGCGGTCTGGGGTCTGGGCCCAGGGCTCTCGCGGGAATTCCTGTGGGCAGGAATGGGAGCTGGCAGTGAACACAACTCCCCTGCTCTTTTCCTGAAGATGTCCTTTCTGCTAACGCCTCGTGGGTGAGCTGACCTGTACAGCATCTTTCTGAGAGGGTTCTTATGTTTTTAAAGACATCGTTTGTTCAAGGTCCTATAACTTCTATTCTTTAGTCTTTTATAGTATCAGGCCACTTATTGCTCCAAACCCAGAATTTGCTTCTCTGAGTGGTGGGTGTCCCACAGTGTTAGCTGACCCCAAATAATACTCTCCTTTTAAAGTTTGTACATTTGCCCCAGAGCCTCGGGGATGTCTGACTAAATCCCAGGGCATTCGGAGAGAAGGGCATTATAATTTAGGTATCATATTGTTACTATTACTGAAAATGGAACCCCAGGCCTTTGCACTGAGCCACATCCCCAGCCTTTTTATGAGACAGGGTCTTGCTAAGTCACTGAGTTCCCCAGGGTGTGCTCAAACTGGTGACCCTCCTGCTTAAGCCTCCCAAATGCCAGGATGACTGTGTGTGTCCTCATATCCGGCTTGGGGAGATTATCATCCATGGAAAAACCGAGGCGAAGGGGCATCTTCCAAGCTCAGCAGCTGACGATGGCTCTGGGGACTCACCCTGTCTGGTAAGGAGTATCTGTCAGTCAGCCCTTTCGTAACATTGTCAACTGAGGATGGATGGGAAGCCTCTGAAGGAGACCTATCTCCATTGTTTAACTTTGTAAACTTTGTTATGTTCACTGTAGAGCTGCCCCTGCTCGGCAGATTCTGTTAGAGTTGAGGCTGGAACCTCAGAAAACTCAGGGGCTCGCTGGAGCTTAAAGTACCTTGGTTCTGAAAGAGGATTATTAGATTCGCTTCTGTTATAGGTGGAAATCTGTGCACTGTTCTAACCAATGGCGTTGGTTGTCTGTACGCTGTATTAGCCAATGAGATGTGTAAGTTTGTAACCAATAGAATGGCTGAGCCCAACCAGTGAGATAATACTAAATATAACTCCGCCCTAACTTCAAGAACTTTCTGTAACAAGGACATAAAAGCTGGGCTTCCGCACAGCTGCCCACCCGCCTCAGGCTAAGAAGTCTCAGGCTGATGGGTTGGTGGTAGAATAAACCTGGGCACTTTGTGATTGGCCGCTGCATACACCAGCCAGTGCTGCGCCGCTTCCAGCTTATCCAAGGAACGCCTTTGGGCACTCAGGCTGTGTGGGTTTTGTTTGCTGGCCCATGCCCTTCCCCGGCACCTGTTAGGTCTGCAGAAGTGGCAGTGGCCTCAGGACCTTGCTGGTGAGCGCTGCACGCAGCCGCAGGAAGGGGTCCGACCTTGCAGTGCACCCTGGCTCAGTCCTGTTCTCTGTGGCAGCCCCAGAGCCTACCGCAGAGCAGTGCAGGTGCTCCCAGCTGTATCTCCTCCCTCTGTCCCTGATGAAGTCATCAGGCTGAAGTTAAATACTGGCCTGTTTGCCTGGTTGCCCAGGAGAGTCTGGCATGAATTTTCAGCTTCTGGGAAGAGGAGGAAGCTGGGGGGGGGGGAGCAGGAGAGGATTCTCATGCTGTTGGCCGGGTCCCCACATAGGGCTTCAGCCCTGACCAGGGAGGGACAGTCTCTGCCTCAGTGACTCAGTTGTATTTTGAGCTTTTCTGTTTGTGAGACATTCTTGCTGGGCACTGAGGAGAAACTAGAATTTCGCTCCTGTTCTCAGCAGTGTGTGTGGTTATGTTTGTGTACATTTATATCATCTTTGAGGGAAAGCAAAATGATTTGTTATTACAAATGCATCTTTCCCTCTGGGGAAAGGAGGACCTCAGCACATAGCAGAAAGTGCATGAGACAGCTGATGCCCATCGTTGTCCTCCACTGGCTGTGTGACCTCAAGCAAAGCACTTGCCTTCTCTGGCTCTCAGTGCTTGTCTGGAAGGCGACGCTGGAGAGGCCCTGCGGACCCACAGTGTCCTCCTCACTAGGAGCTGTGGAAAGTGTCCTCTCCGGGCCTCCTGCATCTGCATCTTAACGAGATCCTTAGGTGACTCAAAAACGAAAGTTAGAGAAGGAATAAAACTGTTTTCACAGTCTGGTGTGTGTTTTCCCCAAATGTATGTTACAATGTGGCTGAGAAGGTTTTGCACGAGGCAGAGCTGATGCTGTGTTCATGCTGGTGCTGGCCGTCCTAGGACGGAGAGAAGCCTCTACCAAAGCACACTCGAAGCCCGTGGCACTGCCCCCGGGGTCTGTATAAAGCATTCAGCTGCCTATGTGAGCACTCAAGCAGTGTGGGTGATTATTACTATTTTAACCAACCCCCCACGTTAAATTTACAACTTTTTTCCTTTTGTGCTACAGAGCATCGAACTGGGGGCCTTTGCACTGAGCTACACCCCCAGCCCTTTTTCGGGTTTTTTTTGAAGCAGGACCTTACTGGCTTGCTAAGTCGCCTAGGCTGAGCTTGAACTTGTGATTCTCCTGCTTCAGCTTCCTGGAGTGCTGGGAAGACGGCGTGTACCACCATGCCTGGCTTGTTGGTTTTTAGACTCTTGCCTTCACCGTGTCTCCCATGTTCTGTGTCTTGCATGACTGAGAAGGAGACTGTCACATCCCTTTACTGCACTGCATAATCTGTGTACCTGGACTGGGGCAGGGAAGGTTGGGGCCCTTCTGTAAGGGACCGTAGAAGCTGCCTTCTTGGGACTAAGTCTCCTGACTCTCAGAAAGTAAGAATGCAGGACAATTCTCCAGGTCTCGCCTGGTGCCTTCTGCGCGCTCGGTCACTGATCCAGGGAAGCAGCGTGGTCAGAGCCACTTCACAAGTATGCAGCCTGGTAGCCACCCAGGCCCTCAGGCCTGGCCTCCACAGTTGGTCTGACACTCAGCTCTCTTAAAATTCTTAATATCTTAAGCATGGAGCCTTGAATTTTTATTTTGGAGAGGACTTGAGTGATCCACTGGTCTCGGTTGTAGTGATCCAGGACGTCCTAGCGGGGACGGCTTGGCAGTGCCTGTCCTGGAGTAGTGAGTGTGTGGCAGTCCTGGAGTCTCTGTATGTGGCCCGCAGGGTCTCTGCGGCTGTGCCAGGCAGATGCCGGCCTGGGACAGCCTCTGTATACTTCTTGCTCTTTACTACTGTAGATTGCCACATTTCTTTCACGAAAGGATGGACAGCTTTTCAGAACCACTCCTGGGCCTGCAGTTTCTCCCAGTATGCTAAACAAGTATACCAGGGCAGCATATTTTCATTACCCACAAAGTGCTGTTAGAAAAATTAGAATGACTATGGAAAGCTCCTGGAGTAGTAGTGACTCCTAGACAGTAGATGCTCAAGAAAAAGTAGCTTTTCTGATGACAACATTGATTGTAGACAGTTTTCATCAGCTCATTTCCCATCTTAAAGAAACTCCTCTGTGATGTGTTAGTCAGGTCCCCTTCCCCATAACAAAGCCCCTTAACCAATCGGCATAAACAAAAGGGTTTCTTTTTGCTTACGGTTTTCAGGGTCCAGTGCTGGCTCCTCACTGCCCCAGGTCACGCCAGCTCGGTGATCCAGACACCGTCCACACGCTGCCTCTCGGCAGTGTTGCAGGACCTGGCTGTGTTGCTGTCTTTGATCTCCCCTGGGGCAACGCCAGCTCCTTGGCTATCGGGTCCAGGTGACCCCGTGTCTCAGTGTCTGTGTGGTGTCGATCACCAGGGACAGGGTGCCCCGGGAACCGAGTCCAGGGCTGTTTGCTTTTCCTCTGCCTGGACCTCTCTGCCCTTCAAAATGGAGCTGGATTATGGTTTTGCATTTGAGCCAGAAGGAAAAAAAATGTCTACATTTCCTGTGTTTTGTTTGTTTGTTTGTTTTTAAACAGCGAGGCCAGGCTATTGAGTCTGTTTATTTACACACTTGTCCTTTCTGGCCCAGAGCCCTGGGAGGGAGCTGGAGGATGTGGCTTCCCTGTCTGCCATCTCCTCAGGGTCCTGCACGGTGACTGCAGACAGAAAAGCGCTTATGAAATATTTGTCAAATTGGTGTAGATTGAGAGGCTCAAATTTTAACAACAGACAAAAGAGACAGTGGGGGCTGCCTCTTAACTGGAAAAACACTGTTTATTATGTCTATATGGACCATTTAGAAAATATGCAGTTGGATATCTTTTACGGTTAAGGGAGAAAATCAGGATAAAGGGTTTAATTGAAAGCAGACGCTCACGTGCCCTCAGGTGGGGAAGGTAGGGTCACTGAGAAGGGCGGCCAGGCTTCGGGACAGGGACACCATGTGAGCAGGGGACAGGCTTTGGCTCGCATGCGGTCGCTGAGAGGTGAGACAGGGAGAGACATTGTGCAGTGACATCAGCCCCCTTGGAGATGTTTTCGCAGTCACTGATGAAGGTGCTTTGGACTTATTACATTAATGGTGTACGTTCTCCAAGGCACAGGATGTTTTGTGCATTCTCCTTGGTGTTCCAGGCCTGGCCTGGCATGCTGGGTACCGCTGCTGAGTGTCACAGAGCTGCCCTGAGGACCAGCTGGGGAGGAGAGGATCTGAGTCTCTGGCCAGCACCCCATAACCAGAGGGACCCTGATCTGAGCACGGGGAAAGAGCTCCTTGCTGTCTTTCAAAGATTCTGCTCCCCTCTCCAGAAAGTACACGGTTTAATTAGTGGGCGAAAGAGAAAGTGGAGGCCTCTGCGCTGCCTCCAGATGCAGTCAGAAAACTGGAAGTGCGCCACCTGATGGAGAGGAGAGGGACCGGGCAGGGCGGGGAGGGGGCAGTGGCCACTCTGCCTTGTGTGTGTCCTGAGGTCGCTGCCCGGGATCAGCTAGATCACTGACTCGGCGAGCTTGAAGCCTGATTCACTTTTGCGTCCTTCAAAAATGAAGATGTAGTACTGAAAGGGAAAATTGAATTTATAAAACCTTCCACTGAAGTAAAGCTCTAGCTCGCCTCTTAGAAGGTTTTGAAGTAGGTGCGACTTTGTTGTGTTCACTGCAGAGCAGCTTTTGTAACAGTTGAGGCCGGAACCTCAGCAGACTGTGCTTACTTGGGTTAGGAAGTACCTTGGTTGTTAAAGAGGATTGTTAAACTCGCTTCTGTTATAGGTGGAAATCTGTGCACTGTTCTAACCAATGACGCTTTTAGCCTGTACGCTGTACTAGCCAATGAGATGTGTAAGCTTGTAACCAATAGACATGCTGGGGCCGACCAATGAGATGATGCTAAGTATAACTCCGCCTTAACTTCAAGAACATTCTGTATCGAAAGTATAAAAGCTCGCCTTTAGCAGCGTAAAGCACCAGCCTCTTGCAGAGTGAAGTGGTACTGGTCTTTTGTGTTAGTTGTAGTAAAGCTGCGCACTATCTCCTGAACTCCTGAGTGTGTTTTATATTCTCCTGAGCAGGCTGTGCTGAGCTCTGAGCTGCAACACTCGACTGTGCCCGCTAACTGGCATCCTGCCGCTTCAGTACAGACTTCCCATCTCCAGCACCGTGTAGGTGAGACGGGGAAGCTCGCTGCTGACCTATACGACACCCACTGTGTGGTTCCATCAATGGGCTGACCTGTTCAGCTGCTTTGGCCAAGCCAAGTGCGGAGCAGGCAGGTGGGAGCGGGGAAAGCGGGAGGGGCCAGGGTTTACTTCGGGCTGAGCACTTGCTTAGCGCCTCTGGGCCCTGCTTTCACACCCCGCCCAGAGCAGCACTCTGACCTGTGTGACAGTGGTGATGTGCGGCGCGTCTGGAACTCATGCCCCAACCTGCTTCCTCACAGGAGTGCTCATCAGCTCTACGTGTGAACCCTCCCTGCCCTTTTGGAGATTTTTAATGAATATAGTACAGGTTTGGGAACACCCAAGGAAGGAAAACTCTGGTCTAATAACTCCCCAGGTTATAGTCTATGCACCCCCATCCTCTTCACTCACCACAAGGTCTGGCTGAGTCTGGGAATAGCGGAACACACAGTAAAAGGGTTTTTGCTTCTGTTGCTGGGGCTCATACTCAGCCTTGCACTGGCTAAGCGTGCTGTCACCAAGCTCCATCCCCAGCCCCTCCACTTGCGTACTGGTTTGTGCTTTTCAGGCAATGTGAATCTTGTAAATAATTTAGTTTCCTTTGTTTTGACTTAAAGGAAACCCAGGAGCTCAGTGTAGATAGTGAATATAGCCCTCAGAAGGCTGAGGCAGGAAGATTGAGAGTCTGAGGCTAGCCTGGACTACATCAGAGTTAGTTTGCATTTTATAATTTTAAAAAATATTGTGACCTTTCAAAATATTGTGACCTTTGTATACTGTTTTTTAAATTTTAGTTTCTGGTCTTATTGGTGGATTGGCAGGCCCTGATCTATTATTCCTTCTATCCGGTGTCCCTTTGAAGTCTCTCTGGACTGAGGTGGGCGATGAATATAAACAGTACCAGGCTCCTGAGAGTGACACCCACGCTGTTGGTGCTGCCCTGGCTCCTCTGTGTACATCATTTCTTCCTTCAACCCAGGTGTCCCTTGCTTAACTTTGGGCGTCTCAGATCTCAGGTGCTGCGTAGGTGGTCAGAACCTCACAGGGAGGAGATGAAAGTGGACCACTGGGCCAGATAGAGTCTCTCCAGGGCAACCTACTGCCATGCCCAACCTCCTGTGCCTCAGAGAAGTTGTTCTGAGGTGCTGTGAAGACTCCTGGTGGTACCTCTCTCTTGGGGTATGGAAGCTGGGTGCTAGGACTCACCAAGATGGCTCTGTCTGATAAAAGTTGCAAAGCTGTTGTCCCGGGCTGTGTTCCGCTGGGCACATCAGGCACTGGCTTTAGCTGTCACTGTCTCAGCCTGCCCTGCAGATACCAGCTGGCTGATGTCATTCCTCCTCATCAGAGCTGCTGCCCAAGCTTTGGGGAACCTCCTTGGACCTGGCAGGGGGCATTACTGCCCCTCCGTCCCATGCCCTCTGGACTGGGGGCCCCTGGGACAGGATGGCTCCATGGTTCAGAGCTTCCTGGTTTTCATTCAGTACTGGTATGTGTCAGAGTTGGGGATATTTATCAGTGCTCCCAAAGCGAGGAGAAATACTTCCTGACCCCCGGGGCCACAGGGGTCCAGCTGGTGTCTGGCGACAGATGGGAGTGTGTGGTTATAACTTCAGGCTTCTTGAGGGCAGGGCCAAATTCCGGCCCTCCAGCTCCCAGAACGAGGCTGGGAGTGGAGTGCAGTGCTGGCCTGCTGCTGGAGTTCCTTCTCTTCCTGCCCTGGAATAGTAGCCACTTTAGGTGGGTGAATTCTGTGCCTCTTGCGGCCGGATGTGGTCATGTGAGATTCTGGCTGAAGGCCCTGAGCAGGGTCAGAAATGGGCTCTGGCTGGTGCTTCAGTCAGGGCTTCTTCTCTTGACCAGCGAGCTGTCTTCCAGCCACTGTAGCCGTTTGGGGGTCGAAAGACACAAGTGGAAGGACCTGGATCCTCGTCCCCCTGAGGCATCCTCCTAACCCCAGACTGAACACTTGACTTGGTTTTATCTGTCAAAGGGCTTTTCCCCAGGAGACAGACACACCCTCATCCTGTTTGAGCCTTCACACCTTTGAGGTCCCTAGCCAGGTTGTTACACCAGCAGGGTGGGTTTCTTGTGGATTATGCAGGGGTATGAGTCTGCTCGCCGTGTAGCTGGAACCGCAGTCGGTACCTGCGTGCACACCGGAAGGCGAGGGCTTGGCCAGATCTGTGCTTCATGCATCTCCAGCTGCAGGATGTTGTGTTTCAGCGTCACCTTCCAGGCTCTGCACCACAGAAGGGAGAGCGCTGGGAAAGGGAAGGGCGAGACCTTCAGCACCTTGCAGCTGCCCTGGGGAGGAAAGTCGGCTTTGAATGATCATTAGTTTTTATTCTACACAGAAGCCACCTAGCATGAATGTTGCCAAGGAGAGATAAAATTCTTATCCTGGGAGTACCAGGTTCTGGGGACAGGCTGACTTCAAAGGAACACCGATAATCCTCAGTGGGACCCCGAGGCTAGCTGTACCCGTCTTGTCACACAACTGGATCCAGGGCCACCTGGAACCAACTACAAAGGGATGCTGAGGCTGCCTCCCCCCCCCCCCCGAATCTTTCACGTATCCTTTGGGGCCTCAGCCAGTTCCGGGGACTGACGGCTGTCCAGGTCTGCAGGTGGTTGGAAGAAGTAAGGAGAAGCCTGGAGCAGGTCCGAAGTACTTCTGTGTGGCAGCCCTCAAGAGAGGGGAGGGTGTTGGTCAGGTTTTCTAGAGGAATAGCATCACGAAGTGGAGGTATGTGATGTGCAAGGTCTGCTGGGCAGACGCACAGGAGCAGAGCAGATAGCCCACCATACACGTCTGTGGTCTGGAGGTGCAGAGGATCCAGTGGGGGCTCAGCCCAGCGAGCTGGCAGCTACAGAACAGGGGTCCAGGACGCCACACCAGCCCCAGGTTGAATCCTGGGAGCTCTGGAAGAGTCAACTGGGGTAAGTGCATTGGAACCTGAAGAGGACAGTGTCTACTGCAACAGCAGCCACTAAGGCAGGAAGCCCTTCCAGTCATGTGTCAGCTTCCTCCTTCCTCTCTCATTGCATCGGGCCACAGCCTTTTGGATGGTGTGGCCCCGTGTGGCCCTGCACAGCCAAATCTGGAAAGTGCAAGGGCTGTCAGATGAGCTTCCGCCTTCCAGCTAAAGAAAGGACATTCATTGCTCGTGAGCACTGTCACTTCCAGCAGTGGTCAGTGTCCTGAAAATGTCCCTTTCAGGAGAGTTGCACCATCCTCGAATGTTTGACGTTTTAGATCTTGGATTCCCTCACAACAAAGTACACAGGATCAAAGGTGATTGGAGATGCCCAGAAAGAGGCCCTGCAGTTCAAGTCTGGCAAGTTCATTTCACCAGAGAAGTTTCATAAAACAGAGTGCTCACCTGGGTTTATGTCACCACCTTTGATTGCAGGACTCTGAGCAGGCTGGGTGCGGGCAGCTCGCCCAGGATCACTGTGGTTTACAGGCCAGGTGTTTGTGTAGGGAAAAACATTGTTCTTAGGAAGAATGTATTCAGTTTAGGAATGAGACACCCATTTTGAGGGCTTAGCATGTATGTTTTTCTGTATTTGTTGGGAAATGGTCAACAGGTGAATAGATTTTGGTTATAGAGCTTTTGGGCAGGTGGGAAAGTGGTTGTGGAGGCCTTGGGCTAGCTTGGGGGACACTGTAGAGCCCCTTCCTCCTTTCTGTTGGTGCCTTCTTGGTTATCTAGCCCTTCCTCTTGCATGCAGAGGGAGGGGCAGAGATGTAGAAAGCTGCTTCCTGTCTGGACTTAACTATGGTCCAGGCCCAGTGGTTATTTCTGGAGAAGAAAAGACTCCTTCAGCCTTTGGGGGACTTTTGACACGAGGGCCATCCAGTAGCAGCTTGTAGGTCCACTTCTGGTATTGATGCAGTGCCCTTGGAGAAGGAGCCTGGCCCAGGGCCCCTGAAGGTGTTTTGGGAAATGATGTGCTATTCTGCAGAACCTCAGCTGATCCTTTGCAGAAGTAAATGGCTCCTAGGCAGCAGAGGAACTGCCACGGACACAAAGAGATGCTAGCTAAATAGGCCAGCTCCCGAACAAGGCCGTGAGACGTGCGTGGACTGTCTGTCCGGTCTCTTCCCATCTCCGGCTCTCTGAGGTCTGGACTGAGCTGGGAAATTGACCCTAAAAGAGGAACAGGAGTGAGTAGCGGTGGGGCTACTGGGCCCTGGCAGATACCCACCTGGAGAGAGCTGGAGGACAGGACTAGGGAACTGGCAGAGACGTTCACTGTGAGAAATGGTATGGCTACTTAAATTTGTTTTTAAATCAATACTTCGTGCTCTCAGGGAGTGACCGGTGGCCTGTCCTTTCTACCACATACTGCCGGCTTCTGTGGCCATTGCCTTTGGGGGCATTCCAGGGAACCCTGGCCACTGCCTTTTTTCCTTGGAAGGCCCTGACATTCTTAGTCTAGGTTCTCCCCACTTCCTCGTTCGTGTGGCTTCTCCTGCCACAACCCTGAATGATAAGGACCTCCAGTACTCTGCAGGCTCACAGAGTGGGGGGAGCTGCGTGCCTTTGACTCTCGCACCTTTGGTCCAGTTGGGATCAATTCTGGAAACAAAAGAAGGCGTTTGGGAAGTCCAGCCAAACTCAGGTCATGTGTTGGTGAGCAAAGACCACCAGGCCAAACCCGGCCTGCGCCCTATTTTATAAACGAAGTTGGCACACAGCTGCCTGTCACACAGTGCCAGTGACGGTTTCACGCTTGGTTGAGTAGAGACAATACCCACTTCTGGGCCACGGTGGAAGCGATGTGCTGATTCCTGTCTCAGTTATGAGACCCAGGAGAGATGGAGGCAGCAGAAGTGCGGGAAAATCTCCCATGAATGAATGAGCAAAAGGGTAGATGGGTGGAGGAATGGATGAAGGGGGAATCGGAACTTTATTCAATACCTATATCGTTTAGCATTCAACTTTTTGTGGCATGATTCAGTTCCTGGTTTCCCTTTCAATAAAATAAGAACAGAGGTCCCTATGAACTAGGCAGTACTTAGGGTTACTTCCTGGATTACAATTTGGAGTGTTTAAAATGCTATTAAAAACATAACTACCATCCATTAAGCTTTATATGTGTCGAGCACCCTATTAAGAACTTTATTTTTATTACTTCATTGAGTCTTTGTGGCCACCCACTGTGGGGGAGGAATTGCTGACCCCAGGCTGGATGAGAACCAGGTCCAGAGCCGGGGTCCTTGCCCTGGTCACACTGAACTCAGGCACCAAGTGGGCACCGGGTCCACGGCCTTTCCGCCAGGCCTCCGCCTCTGAGAGCTGGACAGTGCTCCCTGCCCCCTAAAAGAGGCAAGTATTCGTCCTGGGGGTGCGGTGCTCAAGATAAAGCAAGTAAAATGGAAAAAAAGATTGCTTCTCAGATCTTAACCATTTAAACACTGTAATTTAGAAAACTCGAGTTACTCATGAAAAGTGTACTTTTAAAAACTCCTTAAAGTCAGCCCAGTTGTGTTTTATGGAAAGGCTCGGAGGGGAGGGATGCTTTTCTCTAGAGAAGACAGCTCTGGGTACGTTGTCGGGAGCAGGGGGCTATTTAGCAGCGTTGTAAATCAAGGGCATGCACCCAAGTGCTGTCCCCAGAAACTTTTGGCTTGGCTGAGGGCACCTCTGGGAGCCTGGGCCCCTCACAGCCAACACGCAGGCCCTGCCGGGGCGTGAGCAAGAGAAGGGATGCCGAGCTCCAGAGCTTCACGCGCGTGCCACCTGGCGTGTCTGGTGCAGGTGTGTGCACGTGTGTTCTAGTGTGAGCCTCAGCGGCACACAGCTGTGATGAGTGGATGTTCCTGAAACATGTTCCCCGGATGCTCCCGGGGACCACAGTGAAGGGTGGACAGTGTGGCCCAGAGCTCCTGGGATGGCGTGAGGGGTTGAGAACTAGTAACACCAAAGATTGAACAGTCCAATAAGAACAAAGAACATATATTTTATCTGGAAAACATGGTGTCCGAAGGGCACCTACGTAGCTACGTTTTCCTACGTAGCACTGCCAGCACGTGAGTGATGTCACTCACCTACTCATCCGTTCTTCCGTGGCACACGTGGCCCTGAGCTGAGATTTTCTGCTCTCCAGCAGCCTCTTCTGTGCCCTCTGCTGTTTGTCTCCCCTGTGCCTGACGTGCAGCCTGTGAGCTTGCCTGCTGCTGGGTGGCTATGGTAGCACCCCCAACAGTCACCCTGAACCTTTGGCTTCGGGGACTTGGGCAGCTTGAGGCAGGCCAGAGTTAGAGGTGCCATCTGCTTTTGCTTACCCGGGGAATGAGGTTGGCCCGGACGCCGGCACCTTTCATGCCCCTCGGCAGCAGGACTAGGAGGTCAAGCCATGTATTACCATCCCTGACCCGGGTGACCCCTAAAACAGGTTCCTCGGCTTTGCCTCGTCCTCTTTCCTGGATTCGGGGCATATGACCTCAGCGACTGCTTTGGAGGCTGCAGAGTGCTGAAGGGCGCAGGGCAGAGGCCAGGACCTTTCCTAGCCTCTGAAGGCCTCTGTGTCTCGCAGGAATGTCTCTGTTCCCCTCAGCTGGGCCTTTGGGTAGGCTTTGGCCCATTCCCACCCCACAGCCCTTTCCTCTCACTTCATTTGTTTTTGCCTGCAGCTTTGATCTCTTTGGGAGAAAGCATGAGGGCCCTGGCAGGTTATTACTGGCCTCTGTGTGTTTGGAAGTGTGCTGTAATTCGTGGTTGGTATTTTGGGTCACTGAGACCACCTGACCAGGCTCCTCCAGCCTGCTCTACGCAAAGAACATTATTCTGCTTGTTTCTTTAATTCTTGTTGGCGAGATTCCCTAAGTGACAAAGACTTTTTGGATAAGGAGAAAAGCAGAACCAGAGGGATACTGGTAATTATGCTAATCTGAGAGCATTACACCTTCAAATATTGTACATTTTTGGATAAGCAGTTCTGCTGTTTTGAAGTTTGGTTGTCTGTCTTTCTCGGTTCCAGCCTGTAATTTTGCATCAGGGAAGAAGGCCTGACCATTGTGTGGCAGCTTGCTGTGGGCACAGGCTTGTGTTTCTTTCCCCAAGGCCACGAGGGAACCAGGAGCATGTTTGGGTCTGATAATATACTGCTTCATGTGCGGACAAAAGTAGTAATAATCACAACAATAACAGGGACAGTGCCACCCTTGGTTGGACCTGTGGTTTACTGTCAGAGCTCAGCTCCTCTCTGGACCTCCCTTGTAGGGGGGAAGGTGTTTCGAGCCTGTCTCTGTGGGATGCTGGAGCTTGGGGTATGTCTGAAAGTGACTTTGCGCACCCCCACGTAGGAACAGAGTCACTGGGGAGCCTCTGGAGTGACCCTGGAGGGCTCGGGTGTCACCTGGTTGGCTGAGAGTGCTGCACCATCTGTGCCTGGAACTCAAGGAGATGGTCCCAGCCAGGGACTGTGCAGAGTCTGGAGACAGGCCTTTGTGACTGCCGGCGGCAGCCAGAGTTTCATTCACTCTTTGTAACAGCCCAGCCTCTGCCCTGGGCCCCCAAGCGCAGCTCTATATTGCTCACAGAGCCATTGAGCCAGTTCGATTCCCAGAGAAGTAGGCTGCCAGACACTTGGAGGGAAGTGGCCTCTGTTGGTCGTAAGCAGGGAGGGAGTCCCTAAATGTGGGCTTCTCTAACCTGGGGAGCAAGAGAAATGGGCCCCAGGTGGCCTCTGTCCCTCTCACCTCACTGAGCCTCCTCGCCGTGTCTGCAGGTTGGGGATGAGCCCACCTGTGCTCCAGGAGGAGGCCCTGACTTCTGCCTTGTGCGATGCAGGTACCTAGAGCCAGCCGATTCTTCTTACAGCTTCATAGGTTGGGTCTGCATGGAGGGCAGGGATGTGTTCGCCATGCCGGTGCTCCCGTGCAGTAAGTGACGGTTGCTGTGCGGTAGCCAGAGCCGAGCTCTTTTATGGTGCACTTGCTGCAAGCCAGGCCCTGTGGTGCCTTGGGAGAAAGGCGGATGCGGCTTCTGAGTCACAGCGCTGCCTTCCTGACGATCCACGAGACTGGAGTCCTCTGATGGAGCACAGAACGCAGTGCACTGAATGTGGCCGCGTCTCTGGGGAAGCGCAGTTAGTGATTCCTGCCTTCTCATGTTTTGGGGTTCGAGGCTGGAGCGCTGTCATGGCAGAGAGTTCTGTAGTTCCTCTTTCCCAGCGTGGCTCGATGTCAGCCCCGAGCTCTACTGCCGGAGGAACTGCCCAGGGCTGGGGAGCAGGGTGGTGGTGGAGCATCCCCAAAGTGCTGGCTGTCCAGTTCTCATGCCTCTCCCCACCTCCCCAGTGCTCTGGTGCCTGATACATAGAAGCCATGCCCATGTTTTGGAAGATTCTGGTTTGACCACCATAAATTGGTTCATATTTCCAGCAGGGCAGTTATTTAATTTCCTGTTGGAAGTCTACAAATGTTGGCACTGTTTGCTCTTTGGCAAAAGACCAAGACCCGGTACAGTGTAATTAGCAAGCTCTGTGCTGAGATGAAAGCTCGGCTGTCTCTAATAAGAGCCCGTCCCTGTCAGGATGGGCCGGGCCACAGTGGTGCGGAAGTGCATAGGGCTTTCTGATCAAGACCAAAGCCTGCGACGGGGACTGCTCAGAGCAGGGTTACAAGGAGGGCGGGACTCTGTTTTCTTGTCTCCCTTGCGTGTGTTTAGGTTATCTTTCTCAAACTCTCGGAGGCTGAGCTGGCTGATGTGAAGACAGTCCTGGTCTGTGGCCTTGAGCCTAGTTTCTCCTGTAACATTCTTGATTGACTGTTTAGGACCTGGAAGTCTCTTCCTGCAGGGGTGAAGGACAAACACGGAGTCCTCACAGAGCACACCGAGAAGTGAGAGCCCTTCGTACAGGCTCCTTCCGATCTTCCCACCACGCCGTGCGGCACATGCTTTCTTGCTGCTCTGAGAGTGAGAACACGGCGTGCAAAGAACCCGTTGTGTGGCTTGGGGAGTTCTTCCCACTTCCGTATGTTGTGTCTACACTTTGGTAGGTTTCTGAGGAAAGTAAGGGTGGGAGTGTTAGGAGAGAGAGTACGAACTGGAAATGTGCCCAAATGGAGCTCTGAGGACTACTTCTCACCGCAGGAGCCGTGCCTGTCTAGCCAGGGGCTGCTGCATGTCCTTTAGGTAGGATGAGTTCAGGAGTCTGCAAATACTGGGTTGTGGAAGCATAAGGCAGATCCAAACATGGCGAGAACTGTGCCCCGATCTCTTCACACCTGGACTCTGTGTTCTGCCTTTAGTCTTACTCTTCTTGCTTCATCCCTTCCCTCAAATCACCCCTCAAGATGTCGGACACCTCTCCCTGGCCCCTCCATTTCTTTAATGCCTACCTGGAGGTAACTTGTGAAACCAGAACAAATTCTGTAAGTCTTTTCCTCTGAAAAAGGGGAAATTGCCCTTGTCCTTAGGTAGAGCCTCAAAGGAACACTTTTTCTGCTTAGTTCTGTTGTATAAACGATCTGATAGAAATAAGATGGTGATGATTCTGACGATGAATGTAGGAACGTATATATACTATATATAGCTGTTTGTGTGTGTATAGATATATATAGGTTTGTGTGCAACGTGGTGAATATAAGGTATATATCTGCCTATATATGCGGTGACTAAGGTGTGTAACTGTTTATTATGTATCGTATCTGTGAATATAGACATACAGGTAAGTATATACCCCACACATTCTTCTGTGTACTATAAACTTCCTGTTGACCTTATTTCATTAACTGTTCAACACTCCCATCTTCAGGATGAGCAGACTGATCCTTAGTTTACCATCCCAAGCAGGTGTGTGGAGACCATGGTGAAATCTTGGCAGTTCCAGATATGCTCCCGTGTTTCTGCTTCAGGCTGTAGACGGGTCCCAGTGAGGCAAAGCTACCAAAGCCCCAGTGGCTGAAAATCACCAGAAGCTCCCAACGCTTCTCTAGATCTGGACTCAGTGCCCCTGAGGGTCCCACAGCCCATGAGGGTCCTAGCGTGTGGTGTTCAGGGAGGGCAGGTTCTGCCCTGCATGAGGCCACAGGAAGTTTTTGTACCTCTCAGAGTTTCTTATGAGTGGTTCACATCTTAATAAAATGTGCAGTGCTCTCCTTTGGGCCAGCAGCTGTGCGAGGGTGGTGGCGGGGTCCCTTAGGCATGTACCCTGGCTGCTGGGCCAGGTGGCCTGATGGCTGGACACTGCCTCCAGGGTGGGCACAGGTGTGTACAGATCCTTCTTAAGGGACCAAATAGTACTCAGTGCTTTGGTGTGCTTAGGTCTGATCCTGTTTCCTGGCCATGTGCCAGTGGCCCTGTCCTCAGATCTGCGCCAGCCCTGTCCTCAGACATGAGGAGTGAGTGAGGAGAAGAGGGGTAGAAAGTCCTGGAGCTTACGATTCTGATCCCAGGGCTGACACACAGTAGCTGTACTGTTTAGCTTCCTGCTTGTTAAGTTTTTATCATAAACTGGGGCTGTTAAGACCTCCTTTGTAGCATCACAGTGAGGAATAAGTTTGTAGAACACAAACCTCCTAGCATATAAGAAGGGAAGGCAAGGGACTAGGTATGGGGGTACATGTCTGTGAGCACAACACTTCGGGAGACTGACAAGTTTGAGGGCAACCTGGGTAATTAACACTCAGACTTTGCTCAAAGGGGGCAGGGCTAAGGACAGAGCTCAATGTGAAGAGTTAGAGCCAGTCCCTGGTACTGAGAGGAAAAATAACCAAAGGAAATGAGGAACTAGGGGGGGTCTTAAGGTCCCACTGAGGTCTGCATATGTGCAGTAATCCACTGCTGAAAGTATCTGACAAATGTCACGGTATCAACTCTGTGCGGGCATTGAGAAGCTGGGTAGAAGCCCAGAACTCTTCTTTCTACCCCAAGGTCAAGGCGGCCAGTGTATTATGCCAGAATTTCTGACTTGTTTGCTCAAGTGTTGGTGAGATATGAAAACTCGGTTGGAGGTAAAGTTGGCAGGGTCCTGGGTGAGCTGCTGCACCAGGTGACATGTTGGGGTACTCATGTGGTCTCTGGTGGTCTCTGTGGACTTTGGTGGTCTCTGTGTCACAGAGGATGAGGTCAGAGATTCCCTCTCTGTCCTTTGCATGCGAGCTGAGACTTTTCTACACACCTATGTGATTATGAGTGAAATCTATCTGATTTCACTGTCACAGATCATGAAGAATCAGTGTGTTAAGGCAGATGCTTGCAGCTGAGCAAAGGCTTTTGTATTTTTACCTTTTAGAGGTCAGGAGGAAGGGAATCACCCCAGTAGAATCGACATGCTAGAATCTAGTGCCTAGAATGTGATTTTGTCTTCCTTTTCCTGCTAACTTGCTGTGCAGCTGAAGATCTGATGTGAACTATACGAGCCCACAAGTAGTTCTGTTGGCCTTGACCTTGCAAAGCTCATGGGTGTAGGACCTAACACTTTCTAGGTGCTGGCCATGAAATTCAGATACCAGGTAAGGCTGGGATATGTCCCCTTGGCAGGGGTTGTATAGGGTTAAGACTTTGTATTATCTTGTGTGCTCTTTACAACAAGCTCTGTTGTGAGATCTGTTCTTACCACTGTTGTACAGGTAGGAAGATGATGAATGGAAATGTCCGGTGACTTGTCTAGGGTGGTGCAGCTAGGAGGTAGCAGAGATGGGATTGATGCAGGTCTCTGACACTGAAGCTCGTCCTCCAAACTGTGTCTCCCCCTTGCAGCCTTTCTCCTATGACAAGTGCTCAGTAAGGAGCCAGTGTATTTCCTTTCCATCCCAATGGGACTTTTAGGTTCCAGGTTACAGCAGGGGAAAGAAGTACTGAATCTACATGCTGTGCCTGGATCAGAGCAGTGTACATTGTGTGCTTCTCCTACAAACCGTGGTGCAAATGAGATTCCAGAGTCCAGTTCCCAACCCCACATGGAGTGAGGCAGGTCTTGCGGGCAGTAGATGTGAATCCAGAAGGCACACATCACCTTGCTTCCCTGTACATTTGGTGGTCTCCTCTTGTCATGGATGGAGTTGATGGCTTTAGTTTGTTTCAAAGACCCTTAGAACAGTTGTACCCTTGATCAGATCTGGTTACCACGGAAATGGCAGAACCTCTTCCCCGCTGCATTTGGAAGCAAACCGTGTAAGTCTATGTGCTGGTGATGGAAGACTTCTGGGAGCTGAAAGCTCCTCAGCTTCTCGGGCCCTGATTTTGAATCAGTGCTTTATGAGCACTCTGGCCCAGAGAGAGGGGAATCTGTCTTCTAAACTGAGTGCTGGTCTCTTGGAGGCCGAGCTCAGCAGCCAGCCCCTTAGGACCCAGGCAGAGCCCCAGGTCTGTGGGTTTCCCTGAACCGATATGCAGCAACGCCTGCAGTTATGAGGAAAACAGAGCCCTGCTCCTCTGTGGCCTAATTCTGCGCAGGCGCTCTAGCTGCAAAGCTTGGCCAGAGGAAAACGTAGCTTAAGAAAAATCCCAGCTGGGCCAAGTAACTTAAGCCTCACTGCTCATGAAATATTACCTGACAGCTTCCTGTCTCCTGTCCCCATGGCTTTGGCCGAGCCCGATCGGCTCAGGAGCCTGGCCCTCACGTGGTTGGGTGATCCAGGTGTACCCCACGTTGTACATGAGACAGATTGTGAAGAGCTGCATTATTTGGGGGTATAAAAGCATGAAATACGTGTCTTGGGATGTGTACTGTGCTGGGACCTTCTAGGAAATGACCCAGCAATAGCTCCTAAGGCAGGAGGGTGCTTGTGTCCAGCTGGGCTGGCTAATGGAGGGGACACAGAGTTCATGAGACTCAGACACACCAGGTCCCACGAAGGTGGGGACTCATCTCTTGTTTACAGAGGGGAGGGGACCAGCGTATTAAGAACAGTAACTGAGGCCAGGTGGACACAAAGTTGGGATTTGTCGAGTGAGTTTAGGTCATCACCTGTGAAGACTTACAGCTTAGTTTGCTTGCATTACTCTACTAGTTAATTATCAACTTTATTCTCCCTGTATGAATATCCTGGAGCCATTACTTTTATTATTGTAAAAAACTAAACCACTGATGTGTTTATTGTGGAAAACAAGAGAAGTAGAAACATGTGAGAAAGTGGTCATAGTTCTCTTCAGCTAAGGATACTCCTTGCATACGGAGCAAAGCTTTGTCCACTTACTGTGAAGTTAAAAGGGCTTTCATCCTTTTGCAAGTGACTTTGTCACTCACTTCCCTCCCTCATCTCGCTGTTAGGGTGAACAGTTATGTAGCAGAACACGCAGCCCTCAGACACCGCACTGTGACCACTGGGTGTTTCAGTGTTGTGTAGGATCGTACTAACCTTTCTTATTCCCTATGGAATGGATATGGGATTTTTCCCATTTCTCCTTTACTCTCTGTCTTGTCCTCGTTTCTAGTATAAATGGTGCTGTGATTATCTGTGAATTTTTGTGAATATCCATGACTATTTTCTGTTTAACCTTTCAGCTCCATTCTTGGTGCAAGGCAACCATTGGGTGTTTGGAAACAACTAAAGCCAGGCTGTATTCCAAAAGAATTTATTTATAGAACTAAAATTAAGGTTTCATACAACTTTCACATGTCACCAAATGTTATTCTCTTTTGATTCTTTTTCCATCATTTGAACATGGAAAAACTATTCTTCAGCTTGCTGTCATACAGAAATGGTGAGTGAGCTGGATAGTAACCCTGTGCTGGGGTTTCAGGAGTTTGCTCGAAGAGTGAAGCCAAGTTTTGCAGATTTGTAACACAGAATACCCAGAATGGATAATTCCCAAGTGGACAGTAGGGCTAGGACCCTCTAGTTACAGGCATGGTGTGTATGTATCCTGACTCTGAATGGTTCCAACGTATAGCATTAGTGTGCAGCAATATCTGTCATTTTAAAGCATGTTTTTATGATATATTTATTCATACAAAAATTTCAAAATCAAGTAAGTGTAAAGAAGAAAAATATGCTCCCATATCGTTTGCCAGTGTTTTGATATTTTTTCAGTCTTCATGTTCATGTGGGCCTCACACATGTGAGATCCTTCTGTATAAACAGTGTTGAATCCTGCTTTATGTCTCCTGATATTATGTGGTAAGTATTTCTCAGTGTTTTTGACAATTCTCATGTAAACTGAAACCACAGTAAGATACTACTATGCACCCACAGAACGGCTTAAATTAAAAAAAAGTTATGGGGCCCAAGCGTTGGCAAGGATGTGGAGAAACAGAAACTCTTACCCATCTCTCGTAGGAATATTAAATAGCGTGGCCACTTTGGACAACAGTTGGGCAATTTCCTAAATTAAATATAAGCATTCTATATGAGCTGGCAGCCTCCAAACGAGTGAAAACATGTCCGCACAGAGACAGAAATGCACATGTTCGGAGTAGAAACAACTCAGATCTTTGGCTGACAAGTAGATGAACAACATGTGGTATATCCATACAACAGATTAGTACTTAATAATAAAACAGGAAGTAAAGGCTACAACATGGATAAATGTTAGAAGCGTTATGTTAAGGGAAAGACACATATCCTGAGTTCATTTATTCCAGGAAAGGCAAACAGCCACAGTTAACAGGTCGGTTTACAGACAGCCACCTTGATCACGCCCATCTCGCCTGATCTGAGGAGCTACACAGGGCTGGACCAGAAAGCAGCCCTGAGTTTGCCTTGGACCCAGAGAGCTGTGCAGAGTGACTTCTCTCTGTTCCAGAATTTTTTGGACAAGGGAAATGTTCCTTTTCCCTGGTGTATTTTTTAAAATTAGTGCATGTGGGTTATCATATCAGTGTGCTTCATTAGGCAGATTTACATAAGCACGTGACACACTTTGATGGTGGCGATGATCATCTGCGTCACTGACCATGAATCCAATTCAGAATCACAGAGCTGTTCGCAGGTCACCGAATGGTACCCTAGTATGTGACCTGTGCCCTGGTCACTGCAGCACAGACTTACCATAGACCTCCATATGCTTGTTAAACGTTTTCTTTGAACACTGAGCTTTAGAAGTGTCATATTTTCCCACCATGTAATATTTCATTTCTTCATCCAGTGTGACATAGGAAAAGTATCTTGACTTCTCAGCCAGAATCCATCCTCCGTAGGTAATGTTTGGATTTAAACTATAGTGAGTGGGGAGGAATCCAGGCCTCAGTTTGGCCTGCTGCGGGATGACCTTAGCTTCCTCACCTGCAAAATCCAGGAGAAACGTGGTCAGGGAAGCGCACGATCTCAAGTGGAGGAGGGGACAGAAACGCAGCGGTCTGAGCATTTGCCCCGTCCCGCCACCTTCTGCCCCTGCTTGTGCTCTCTGCCCCAGGAGCATTCTACTTACAACTCCTCGCCATGGAGTTGTCAGTGCATCTTTTAGGAACTCTAAGCCTCCAAGTACCGGGTCCTATGCGAGTGGCTGATGGCTGGAGCGCTGTGGCTAGAAATGCTTTTAGAGCTGAGAGCTGTTTGCCTTGAAAGTGATCAGTTATCCTTTCACCAGGAGCCGGAGCCCTGATCCTGATGGGACTCAAATGGGTGCCAGCAACGCTCTCCTGACTTCTCCATTTCCAGCGGAGCTCCAGGTTGTCCTCGAGTACAGCCAGAGCGTGTGCACCCAGGGGACCAAAAGGAGAGCTGCGAACTGGGCTCGGCAATGTTTTTTCCATTAGCTCCAGACTCTCCACCACACCAGTAAACTGTAGGCTTAAAAAAAATCCTTTATTATTTTGTCAGTTTTAAAAATTCTGCACACTCTTCTTATTTATATGTTTGAGATTTTCCTAAAATGTTACTTATCAGCGTTTATCTGTTTGGTTTCCCCAAAAGGTAACAGCATTCTAGCTTTGGCATAACACAGAGAGAGGAAAATGGCGTGTAATAAACTTGCTGTAACTCGAGCCTGTTGGTGGTCTTGGAGGAAACCCAGATCCAGGTTTGCTTGATACTGTGTTGTGTGAGTGCAGTTAGTGGTGGTTTTCTAAAGTGGAAGGAGATGCAGAGACCCAGTGCACAGCAAATTTAGGTTAGAGCTGGGAAGCTTGTAAATCCTTACTTTTGTTTTCATTACTTTAAGTAATAGGGAAGCTTTTGTCTCTTATTACATAATTTCCCTGGCAAGTGCACATTTTCAAGCATCTTCCAGTTAATTCCACACGCTCCATCAGAAAGCCACGGCCCCCACAGAGCTGGGCTGCAGGCTCTGCCCAGGGCAGAGGCGGCCTCTTCCTCCCCGAAGGCCAGCACGGAACCAGCGTGGACGTTACCGGGGGCGACTTCCACACATGGTTCTGTCTTGTGGGAAGGTCTGGGTAAGGGTGAACAATAGACCTTTACCTGCAGGCTGTGTTTCTGAGCCAGCCTCTTGCCGGTGTGTGGAGACCTCTGTGACCAGCTTGGATGGTGCAACTCCGGGCACAGTGTTGTCCTCTAGGACACAGTGGGTCTGCAGGAAGCCCACGTCGTCCTCGCCTGGCACGGAGAGGCAGCTCACCCCAGAGCTCTGCCATGCTCGGTCCTCCCAGAGCCCGCTTTGTCAGCCCTCTGCCGAAGCTGACTCCAGTGCCGACCACATCGTGCCCTCCAGGTCTTCATTCAAATTACAGAGCCCTGAGGCCACGCCTGGCTTCCCTCTCGGCTTATTGCTTCCGTCATCGCCAGCAGCTGACATCTCGCCTTGTTCTGTGCCTGCCCCCACTTGAGCGTGTGAGCTCTGCGAGGCTGGGGTCTGGTCTGACCTGGTCCTTGCTGTGACCTGAAGAGTGAATGTGGCTGCTGGCTTGGGTTTTGGTGTGGCTTCCATGTGCTCTCTAGAAGGACTGTGGGCTTATCTGTGGGACCGTACATGGAAGCTCTTGCGTGCCACATGCTATGCATGTGCTCCGTTTGCTTGCTCATTATTGGTCCCACCCCGGCTGCACAGAGCTTACTAACAGGGCACGTGTAGGAGCAGTGTCAGGGAAGTGGGTGAGTGGCTGTGTTAGAAATTGAACGGTGTGCCTTGGGGACAGCCATAGCGGCTCCTAAGTGGATGTGGTTCCTGTCTCCCCTGGAAGAGGGCTTCCAGGACAAAGGACATGCAGGGGAGATGGGGAGGTGGAACTGGCACCAGCAGGTGGAGGGCCAGCAACTTGACTTTGGGCAGAGGAGGAAGCCTTTTACCCAGGCTGGAAGGGAGAGGCCAGAGTGCCAGGGACTGAAGGCAGTTCATTGTGCCTGGACATGCGGCACGGAGGACATGTGGACAGGATGTGGCCTGCCTTGCAGTCTGGGGTGGGTCAGAGACGCCCTGCAGGGCATGCAGTCCGGGGAGTTCAGATCGGATCCTCTCCTGGAGCAGAGCGGTGGAGAGAGCGGTTCTCCCAGCCTTGCTCTGGGCAGCGAGGTCCCCGAGTAAGAGTGTTTCCTCCCTCAGCCCAGGAGCAGACCCGGGCGCCCCAGGAAGGGGATGGTGAGAACAGTCCGGGGCTTCCAGAAAGTGGCTAGTGAGGCTCCAGGATGGCTGAGATCCTGTTGAATTCAACAGCTGGGTTTCAGAGTGAGTGCAAGGCAAGAAAATGATTTCTGCAGGGCAGCTGGTTGTCCCTGGCATAGATCAGAACCGAGTGAGCAGCCGTAGGTTTTCCCTCACATCCCAGCTCCCTGCGGGCCAAATAGACAGTACGGGGCAGAGAGGTCGGGCAGTTCTGATCTGTCTCGAGACCCCCCATCAGCAGCGCGGTGCTGGCAGGCCACAGATCCCGGCACCGCCTCACTCTGCCACCTCCCCTGTGACAGCTTGACAGCTGACCACTGTGCCTCAGCTCCCTTTCCTTGAAGCGGGACTTCATGCTGTGTCTCTTTTCGACTTGCTGAGACCCAGTGAGCTCAAGTGTAGTCATTTCTGTGGCAACACTGGTTTTAGAAATCCAGATTTGTTCCACCTGGTTGACACTTAGGGGCATTTCGCTTGCTCTTGGTTTACCCATGAGAAGCACCCAAGGAACCGGAAACGCCACCGGCTAGTGGAGCCCCAGCCCCAGCGCCCTCCCCACTAGTCCACACGGCGTGTGTGAGGCGCACAGCTTCCCACATCCGGTGTGAGCGGCACCCTGGCTTCTCCCATCCCCCCATCACAATAACCCACACTGCCCACTCCAACAGCCCTCCACGAGCAAACCTCAGACCACTTCTGAGGGAAGCGCCAAACAGTGTTGTATTTAGGACTCAGTGATGCTGCTGTTTCCCTGGGGGCCCGTCCTTTTAATTTTGGTTTGCATGGTGTGCCCGATCCCATTTTCTCATGATTTCTGTTGTTTTTTTGGGTACAGTTTCATACACATGGTGATTTGGGGGGGCATTTTCTATGTTATGTTATAAAGAGCTATCTCTGAAGCACCTAATGTAATTCCTGGCAGACAACAGATGGAAGCTGTTCTATTATCAATCCAATCCACTTAAGTGGGACTTAGGGTGGAATCCCTTTAACTAGTGATCACCAAACACTTAATTTAAGCCTTGACTGGCAGTGAAATGGAGTGCCAGAGTGGGGGGTTTGGTGCTTTCATCTTTGCTGAGTATCTGCTTGCTAGAGCGCTTTTCGAGGAGCCCTTACAACGAATGCCAGGAAGGAGTGAGCCCAGGGGAGGCCTGCACGCTTGGCTGCTTAGGGAAGAGACCTGCTTTGTTTTGTAGGTTTCAGGGCCCGGAGATGGTCCCTAGCGAGTAGGTTCCTCAAGTTGGGAGCAGGCAGAGCAGAGTGAGGCTCAGGCTTGGAAGTTGTACCTTTGTCTCTTTTTTAAGGCAGCGTGCACGATGATGTGTCGGGCTGACCAGACCCCATTTCAGACAGAGTTGAGTCTTTTCTAGCCATGCCTGGACTTCTGCTCGTCATTTTCCTCAGTGGTCTGAGAGGGTGGTCGGCGCAGGTGCGTATTGACACGCTGATTGCTGCAGTTAGGCCCTTGGACCCTGGAGACATCCAGTGTGCTCCACAGATACTTACGGCTTCCAGCAAGTTCAGGAAGAGTGAAGGCCCGTCGGTACTTTCCATCCAGCTTGCTGTTTTCCTTTTGTGTCTGTTTCTTTTTCAGCTCAGGAAAATAAGTTGCTGTTGCTGAGCTGGCTTTAGTTTCTTACTAACAGTTGCTTTCGTCCTCGCTGGCCTTGTGGAGCTGTTAAGCCCTGTGGTACCGAAGATGTCCCTGCTTCTTGGGCCACCTCACAAGAGAAAGACGGAGGAGTGAGCTCAGGAAGTGTCAGCTATCACAAGGACTGCCAGGACCAGGCCGGAAATGGGGTGTCTGAGTTTACAGATAGGCATCTTCGGAGGAGAGTGATTGTCAGACCCCGAGAATATACTCGCTTTTAATTTCAGTGTACTGTCCTGTTTGTCTGTGAATGTATATAGTTCTAGGTTTCTGTTTGATGTCACTAATAAGAACAGATGGTGTTTCCTACATATTTGATTTCATTAAATTAGGTTTCTTTCTAATCATAGGAAAAGTACCACTTCTTACATGGTGAATCTTAACAAGACTGGAGAAAACCCTAACAAAATGGTCTTTGAAAAATGGTGGGCACCCTGCTATGAATCTTTGAAAGTGAAGGTTACCTTTTCCTGCTTCTATGAAGAGCACACAAGACTCAGGCTTGCTCCTAAGTTCACAAATTGATTTTCTTTTCAAAATCCAGGGTGACTGCCCTCCTTCCTCTAAGATGAGCTGTTCAAGCCTCCTTCCTTCTAGCTGCCCACCCAGGAACTTCAGTCAGTCTAACAGGACCCCTGGCACTCTCAGAGTGTGGTAATTGGTTCCAAGATCCAGAAAAGCTTTCTGATGGGCTGAGTGGGCCGTATAGTGCTGGAAGGAAACGGTCTAGGTACCAGCCCGCACGGGCCTCAGGGCTGCCGCTGGCCCACTTTCCTTACTTTTAGCAGGGCCTGCTGCAGACGCCAGCCCTAGGGTCGGTCCTAGCTAGTGCAAATGGCCCCGAGTGGCAGCCTTCTGCTGCAGCCCAATCCGTGGCTTCTCCCACCTCGTCTCCCTAAAACTGTGGCACTTCAGATACAGTGGTTCTGTCTGCTTTGGGGTCTCCTCTCTCTCTTAGTCTCTCACTGTGGAAGGAGCAGACTCCAGGGGCCCAGCTTTGTGCTTCTGGGTAACCACAGCTTTTCGGGGGGCCAGCTCACCCACTTTAAAACGATGCCAGTTGGGCCGGGGAGTTAGCTCAGTGGTTCCGGCGCCTGTCTCGCAAGCGCAAGGACCCGGGTTCGATTCCCCGGTAACCACATAACAATACTGGATGTGGAGACCCACACCCAGCAGCAACCAGTACCACATACCACAGTGCCGGGTGTGGTGGCTCACGCCTGTAATCCCAACACTCGGGAGGCAGAGGCAGGAGGATTGTGATGTGAGTTTGAGGCTGAGCTCAGGGCCAGCCTGAACCACAAAGCGAGACCCTGTCTCCAAAAACCAAAAAAAAAAAACGATGCCAGTCATCTCCAGCTGCTGAAGTCGCTGAGTCTATGGTGCCAGACGCGGTGAGGGCCTTCCCGAGTGGAATACACATATTTTCTCAGTCACTTTTTTGAGTAGTCACTTAATTTAGTACAGTTGACAGGTCTTAGAGCGAAAGGATTAACTGCTGCCACTTTTTTCTGCCTGGTTCTGTCCCAGGCCCAGAGGCGACGGAGATGAATAAGAGGAAGCCTTTGTCTGTAAGACAGTCCCAGTCACTAATCCACTCTCAGTGAACCCACTGTGCGCAAAAGAGGATGGAGTGACTCAGTCGCTAATCCGTCCATGGGTCGCCTGCGGTGTGCCCAGTGATTTTCGGGGTGGAAAAGCAGACAGGGCAGCCTTTGCTACAAGCCGCCGAGTCAGCATGGCTCCGGGAAAGCCGCTTCCTCGGAACGAGGCCTCCCTGTCCCATCTCTCTACATGGAAATCCCGCAGCAGTGTCACAGCCACTTTTAGAACTCAAGTATCTGAACTAGTAAGGAAGCTAAATTCACGAGCAGTGAGTAGGGGCTGTAGGTGACACCTGTACTTCAGGTGTCGGGTCATAGGTGCGCTGGGATCTAAATTATCATCAGAGAACTCATATTCTCCTCCGCTCAGTTTCTGATCCTGAAGGAGTTCTGAGCCAATGCATAGCCAGAGGCCACTGCAGGTACGTGGGTGGTGAAACTACAGTCCAGGAATCAGAAGAGGAAAGTGGAATGGGCAGGTCGACTCTCCTGTACTCCACATCTGTTTATAGAACCTCTGCACTACTGACATGGCTCCAGTCTGAAGTTAATTTCTTAGAACCCTTGATCCCTTATTTAAAAAGCTTAAAATTCTGAAGGCAGTGTCCCTATCACAAACAAAAACACTCTGGCTTTTCTGTGACCACAAGTGCTGATGTGATTGACTTGGCAGCGCTGAAGCACGCTCTTCCTCTTCCTCTTTGTCCCCCACTAAGTCATGTTTATTTTGTTAAAGATGCGCTGCCTGCTGGGCTGACATTGCTGAGGGCTGGTGGCTCTGCAGAGGTCTCGGTTGCAAAAGGAAGCATATGAGCGTATTTGGTTTGCATTAGCCAGCACAAGACTTCGGAGACCCGTCCTGGGTGAGCGGCAGGGAGCGAGTAAGGTGCCTCCGCTGCCCGTCCTGGAGGGCATAGTGGCCACACATCTGCACTTCTTACCCGAGGCCAGTTTGCTGTGCCACAGAACACCGCCTGCTCGGTCCTGGAGCCCTGTGACGAGTGTGCCGTGTGTCGGTTGTTTTCAGTTTGTGCTCCGTATGAAGTTGACTTCCACAGGAGGGCTGCGTTAATTTCCCAAAGCTCTTCCAATAATTGTATTCTTTTAAAAAATGTGCACACTATTATCCTTTCTGCTTGTGATGTGACTGGTGTTTTGAAAGCAGTTAAGGGATTACTGGCTGCACATGGGGCCCTGTGTACACGATGTGGGTGCCCAGATATAAACAGCGCTCAAGTTCATTACACAGTTTGCACAGCCGCCCCTCAGCCTTGCCAGGCCACCGACTTGGCACTTCTTTTTTATTTCAGAAAATTAAGTTTGGGTAATTTTCTACAAAGCAGTAGCTTCCCTTCTGCCATCTTGATGCTTGCATTGATCACTAATTGTTGTGGCTGCTGGAAGAGCAGCTGTACGGACTCGTGCATCAGCAAAGTTCCTCCTGGGTGATGTTTGTGAGGTAATGACTTCACACAGCGGACAGTCACCTGTGGGCTCCACTCAGGCCCTCGGGGTTCAATCTGTGCTTCTGGGGTGCATATAAGTAACTCTTATATAAAGAGCATAGGTAGTAGATTGAATCAGGGTTAGGGTTAGTGAGCCGGAGGGGAGGCCTGGCAGGAGGAGATGGGGCTATGCTTTGTGACTCGGTTTTGATTTATTCATCAATCTTTTGGTAAAATAAGCATTCCATTTAGAATACTTATTTAGAAATAAGAGAGCATGTGCACAGCACACTGGATTTGCAAAGCAGAGGGCTGGGCATCTTGAAAGAGGTCAATACTTGTAGGAAGAGCTGGGAGAGAGAGGGTCGCATGGAACCAGATGTCAGCTTCTGCTGCCTCCTCCTTGTCCTCATTGATCTCCTCTTTCTAATCTGCTTTTAAGTCGGTTTGCCGCAGCTGAAAATGAACAAATACCTTATATGCATCAGAGACAGCTGAGGAAACAGAAGGATACTAGGAACGCTTGGTAAGACTCCCCTAGGTTCAGAGCAGAATCCCTTTTCGTTTTGTTCAGGATTTTTTTTTTACCTTGTGAATGTGTTTTTCTAAAAACTGCCACAAATGTGACCACTGTTTTGTGTCTGGGGTGTTTTTCACTCTGTATATTAATATTGTTCTTCCCAAGTCTGGATGTTTGTGTGATGTTACAGAATGATCAGAGCCCACAAGGGATTATTCAGTTGGGCATTCAGAGGATTTTTACCTCCACTGTCTTTGAAAATTAAATGAAACAAAACAAATTTGTGTGTGTGTGCAGGAAAAATAAACTTAACTGAAGCCCCAGCTGGGCAACACAGTGTCCATCAGTTTGTTACGTTAACCCCACGAAACGCAGTATCTGAGAGGAGTGGATAATGATTCAGCAAGTGTTTATGAAGAGCCAAGAAGGAGGGAGAATAGTTGGGAGAGGGAGCGACTGTGAGTCCGGCCGGCTCCCTGGGTCCCGGGGCCCCGCGATTTCAACTTACATCACAGTGGGCGCCAGGCGCCACGTCGTTCTCATTTTTCAGAACTCACAAAATAGGATTCTTGTCCACCTGGAAAGTGTCTGTCCGCTGTATGTTTAGATATTCATGAATCATCTTTCAGGACTCGCTAGAATAGTGCTTGGAGTTGTGAGTGAAAGATAAATGCTTCCAGAGATTCCTATTCTTTTCCTGTAAGCACATGTCATAAAAGTCCATTCTTAGGCCCCCAGAGGAGAGTTTGGGGGCAGAGACTTTGGAACCAGACAGCCTTGGTTTCTTTCCCACTCCATCACTTTCTGCTGGGTGACCGTGAGTCTTCCTACCTGGAAACTGGTAGGACTGCAACTCCTTCAAGAGTTGGCAGGGAGAATTTAAGTAAGTTAAAACTCAGCTCAGTGGTGCTTGCTCACTATTATTATTTCCATCAGGGCGCTGAAGCCCCGAGTTCCTAGTTTTTGAAACCCTTTCAGTGACATATAGAATGTTGGCACTCTTCTTAATGAGCAGCATTTTATAAGGGATTGTTCCCCACCTGGCTTATGATGCTCCCACTTCCAAAGGGGCAGTGTGATTCACCTGAGCTCTGCTGTTAGAAAATGTAGTCTCAGCCCACCTACGAGGCACACATTTCTTGGCATTCTCTTTACACAGACGAGGAACCTAAACTGACAGAGGTTAAGTAAACTGTTCAATACCCTGACATTGCTAAATATTAAATATGGATCTAGGAACTAAATTCCAGTTTTCCATGGTCTGATCTGGAAATTCCTTGAAGGAAGGGACATTTCTAATTTTTAGATCTCTTGCAGCTTGTGTTACAGCTCCTTAAACCTAATCGGTCCTTAGTAAGTTTGCTCATTTGTGTTTTGTTTTCTATGTTTTTAAATGAATATGTGAGTGAAGTAAGAACTGGTGGAAGACAGAACATGGAATTTTTCTCCAGGAAGAAAACCCACAATACTGCTTTTAAAAGGCCATGAAATTATGAGTCTTAGAGCTATGTTCTGCTTCTTTATTGCACATGAGAGAATGATAAGTTTATAATTATTTGCATATGATACTGGCTATATTTCATGTGAAACAAATGTATAGACCTTGCCTTTGAGACCCTGATCTGAGAAATCCTGGATTAGCATTACACAGGTAACTGGTGAGGCAACTCTACTCACAAGCCCTTCAGCCCACGTTAGTTCTGCCTTCAGCCCTTGCTTAGAGGCCATTTATTTAGCACATGCGCAGTGCTGAGCCCTCTGCTAGCCAAGAAGATGAGAGGCTGTGTCTGACGGTTCAGACCCCTTGGTCCTCGGAAGGCCGCTCTGCGGGCAGCACCTCTGAGGAGCTGGTGCTGGGCCCACAGACATGCGGGCACGGAGAGACTGTGGAGACCTGCCTTCCACGCAGCGTGCGGCGCTGTGCCCACTGTACTGGCCTTGGCCCTCTCCTGTGCACTCACAGCCTTGTCACGGATCTCCTGAGCTCCGCGCGGGTCCTGCCCTCTGGTCTGCAGGTCTCGCAGTGCGGATGACCTGACTGTCATCCGCTGCTCACACCCACTGGCCAGCGCTCAGCTCGTGGGAAGGGCCGCGGCCCCGTCGAAGGCATGGCCATTCCACTCTGCTAAGAAACGTTGCCTGCTCCGTTCCAGTGTCCTCCTAACATCTGAGTCATGGGATAGATGAGCTCTCTTCATTAATCCTTCTCCTGCGTGAGCCGGGTGCGGGCTGGGTTTGTGGTCAGGGCCCCCTCATAAGACCTGGGCCATGGTGTTCTGCACACTCACCCTGGGTCTCTCTCCACGGCAGCGTGTTTTTAAAAATGGCAAATAAATGAATACGAGAGTAAGAGGAGTACACAGCATGCTGAGGGGGAGAGGTGGAGTGTGGCCTGTGGCGTGGCAGCCTGTTTGAAGTTATCTCTGCAAGGAAACGAAGCAGCTCCTTCTCTGGGCAGCTCTCACCTCCCCTTCCTGAAAGGAGCCTCTCCAGTGGCAGGCCGGGGGTTCTGCCTGTGCGGGGCCCAGCTGGAGTACAAAGCTCCTCTGTTACCTGGTGGGGCAGGCACAATGGAGCTTCTTTTTACTGAAATTGTCTTTGCAACAAGAGAGACTTTGTCTGTGCTGGGAGCCTCCCATCCTCCAGGCTGGCTGCTGCCCTCTCTGGCCCTTGTAGTGCACACAGCCTGCGTGAATCAGGGCGATTCCTTAGTGACATGGTCTTTGGGAACTTGTATTTTGTTCAGAAGTGCTTTATGTTGGGCTTTGGAATTAAGAAGACTCTGCACCTGTGTCTTAAAATGCAGGGGGTATGTGCATGAGATAACTTGGAACACGTCTTCAGTGTCCCTGCTTAAGCAGTTAGCACAGCAGTAAAAAATGTTCAATGGACCTTTTTATTTTTGGGAGTACTAGGGATCGAACCTGAGACCTCTGCAATGAACTACATATCCAATCCTTTGAGAAAAGCTTTTTATTTTGAAATAAGGTCTTGCTAAGTCATTAAATGTCCCAGGTTAGACTTGAACTTGGAATCTCCTGCCTCAGCCTCCTAGAATGCTAGAATAACAGATGTGTGCCATCATTCTCAGATTTATGTACCATTTTATTACATTTTTGCTCTACTGAGGATTAAACCCTGAGCCTCATAGTGAGCTACATCTCTAGCTTTTAAAAATCGTTTAATCTTGAGGTGAGATCTCACTAAGTCACTAAGATGCCAAGGCCGAACTCAGTTTCCATCCTTCTCCCTCAGCCCTCTGAGTGCTGCCCATCTTTAAAATTACTTTTGAAATAAGGGCCGGGGATTTAGTTCAGTGGTTCCGGCGCCTGTCTAGCAAGTGCAAGGACCCAGGTTCGATCCCCTGGTTAACCATATTACTATACTGGTTGTGGAGACTCACGCCCAGCAGCAACCAGCACCACATCCCACAGTGCCGGGCGTGGTGGCTCACTCCTGTAATCCCAGCACTCGGGAGGCAGAGGCAGGAGGATTGCTGTGATGTGAGTTTGAGGCTGAGCTCAGGGCCAGCCTGAACCACAAAGCGAGACCCTGTCTCAAAAAAAAAAAATTACTTTTGAAATAAAAAGACAAGTTTGATTTATACACACACACACACACACACACACACACACGTGCATTTTTATGTATATCATATATTGACACATTTCAACTCAAAATAAATGAAAAGTTGATGAATTTTATAAGCAAAAACTTTGTTTTGATGAAAACTTTGAAATGACCCTTGGAGTGCTAATTATGGTTAGAATCAGAGCATGCCTTGTGTTCTCTTTCTGCTTTGTGCTTGGGCTTGCTCTCTCTCAGTCGGAAGGGTGATCTCTTGTACCTTTCCTGGCAGTGTGCTTCCCCGCTCAGTGGTAAGAGACATTTCTTTTGTGAGATAGTCTCACCATGTAGTCAGCCTGGTCTCGAACTCACTATGTAGTCTATGCTTGCCTCGAACTTGCAGCCCTCCCCTGCCTCAGTCTCCTGAGTGCTGGGGTGACAGGTGTATCGCACTGTTCCAAGCTAGAGACACTCATCAAAAGTGACAGTGCTGGTGTGCCTTGGATGTCGCTGCTTAAGGCCTCGCTGTGCCATCTTGCCGTCCCCTGGGACCTGTCTGTGTCTAGCCCGAGCCCCGCCATGCTGTGCTCTGGGCATCTGCAGCCATCCTCATAGTTTGCTTAGTTCCTTGGCATGTCCGTTGCTTCCCAGAATCCTTGTGCTTGCTGCGTATAATTTGAAAGTCTGTTTTCAGTAATCAGGCTGTTGGGATCTCCACTTCACGGGGGGAACCGAGTGTGGAGGCGAGCTCAGAGTGGGGTGCAAACCGGTGGGATCACCATCACATCGTGCTGCTCCTGGCCGCGGCTCCCCTCCCCCAGTCCCCTACCACACCCTGGAAGACAGAGAGACACAGATTGACTCCGACGACCCGCCCAGGGACACGGTGGCCACTCTCACAACTGTCCGGACTCCACTGCTGGCCACCCGCTAGGGGTAGGACCCCAGCACCCCTTTCGCTGTCCTTCATGCTGTGCTCTTTGCTGCCATCTGCACCTTCTCCAGCACCATCGCTGGCTTGTGCCAAGGCTACTCACACTTCTCCATGTCCTCGCATTTCCACCCCGCCCCTGCCCAGGTTTCCTGTCTGCTGAGGGCCCTGCTGAGATGCCCAGCCTGCCATTTCTGTGTGAGGATGAGTGGGCAGAGAAGCAGATGCCTGCTTCCCACCAGCTGTGCTGGCAGCTGGGGTGGGGGTGCGGATGCGGCCTGAGGAAGTGCTTTCCTCGTGACTTGGCAAGGACAAGGCTGGGAGGAGGAGGTCCCTGCTGTCCTCTCTGTGGGTCGTCGGAGTCCTGGTTCCCTCTGCTCGCGTCCGGTGGGTCTTGGCCCGAGGTGACTGCTGTGTCCACAGCACAGGTGCGGGCAGGGTCACAAGTGCGGGCAGGGGTGCAAGCGCTGGCTCTGGCCGGGGGACTCTGGCCGGGGCACTCTGGTGAAGGTAGGACGGGGAGTCCTGGCAGGAAGGCACATCCCCCGCAGCGTCCCAGGGACTCGTCCGCAGCCTTCTCCCCTGACGGTCCCAGCAGCTCCTCTCGGTCCCCAGGCCTCAGTTTGTGGACTGTGTGCGAAGAGAACAGGCTTTTCCTTGCAGGACTCCTGTGGCCCAGGCCAGGGAAGAGGACGTGGAGGTGGCATGGGTGCCCTGCATCCACGCGGCGGGGGGCAGAGGGCTTTTGTCTGCCCTGAGTGGCCAGGTCTGTTAGTGCTCTGCTGCCTGAAACTACCCGCTGTTGGCAACTTGATAATTGAAAGAAATCAGAGGTGCTCTTAGCTGAAGGCTAAGCCAGGCCATTGCCTTGGCCTCAGCTCTGTCACCGCAGGCAGAGGTCCCACATGGCTGTGCGTGGTCAGTCTGCAAGGTGATGGGTAGTCCCCGTCCGTGAAGTGTCGGGTCGGCTGGCTCCAGGGAAGGTGCTCTGGGCTTAGAACCCAGGCTACGGAGAAGCCTGAGAGATCGCTCACCCCAGCAGCCTTGGACTTGCCCTTGCGTGGTTGGTAGGGATCATGCTGTCACTAGGCCTCTGAATCTGCATGTGTAGCTGTGGCTTTGGCTTAGCCTGGCCACCGCATTAATAGAATGGGAGTGTGGGTGAGGAGAAGGGTCTTACAACTTCTCACACGGCACGCGTCCCCCGCCTTCCTTGGGGATGAAGATGCCCTGCGGTAGGAGAGGTCCAGTCCTACACTGGAGACAGGACTTGTCTTTCTAGGGGCTCCGCAGCCTCTGCCGCCTCTGTGGAGAACTGAATGATTGTGTGTGTGTGTGTGTGTGTGTGTTTACACATACTGGTTTTTTTTTTTTTTTAGGTTTTTGGAGACAGGGTCTCGCTTTGTGGTTCAGGCTGGCCCTCAGCTCAGCCTCCAACTCACATCACAATCCTCCTGCCTCTGCCTCCCAAGTGCTGGGATTACAGGCGTGAGCCACCACACCCGGCACTGTGGTATGTGGTACTGGTTGCTGCTGGGCGTGAGTCTCCACACCCAGTATTGTTATGTGGTTACCGGGGATCGAACCCGGGTCCTTGCGCTTGCAAGACAGGCGCTGGAACCACTGAGCTAACTCCCCGGCCCCACATACTGGTTTTTTGAGACAGTCTGCTGTGTGGTTCAGACTGGTCTTGAACTCCTGGCCATCCTCCTGTCTCACACTTCCAGGCTTTGCTGCACATGTGCTGCACACTCGACAGTGGGAACAAATTCTGAAAGAAACTTTGGGGTTCTTTTAGGAGGAAATAAATACATTAATAACATAAAGAGCAAACTGAAAAATAGCCCTTTCATTTAAGATAGAGGTGGTCCAGGATACTTTCTCAAATTATTCTTTGCTTAAACTATTTTAAATCAGTTTCATGGATTCAAGTCCTCAGCCTGGGTCAATGTATCATGTATCTTATTTCTCCTTCCTTTTAAATTCATTAAAATTTCTCTGAAAAGTGAATAATGACCAGGACTGTGGTGGCAGAATCCTGCTCTGGGTTGTGCGGCCTACTCCTCCTACCCATTGGAATCTGACGTTGTGAGGATGGCCTGGGCCATTTTCTCGCTCAGCGTGTTTCCTGGGCTTTAGAGAACCATGTGGGAGGACCCGGGTCTCTGAAGGCAGATTTCTCAGAATCGTCATGGCAGAGAAGCTGCAGCCTCTTCAACGCTCAGAAGGCTCCTTCGTCAACTTCGCAGCCTGAGATGTATTAGGATTTCAGGCAGTGTCCTGGGTAGGTTCTGGCTCTAGTGCAGCTCCTTTTTGCTCTACCTCGCTCTGAAATAAAGAAAAAGTCACCTTGCTTTAGGGCTAGAAAAACATTTTAAAAGTCACTTGGCCCATTTGTTTGCAGTCATTTCTCCATTAATGGTGCCTTTAAGAAGAGCTCTCCCGGACCCCCATGCAGACATCATTTGAATGCGAAGTTCTTAACGATAGCTGTTTGTTTTCCCCATTTATTTAATCAGAGACATGTATGGGGACCTGCTCACATGTTCACTGGCCAGGAAATGTGGCTGGATCTCAGCTATCCATATTATCCCACACCGAACCCCTAGCATCCATCCATTTTTTAAAATTTTGAAATATTGTAGGTACTGTGTATGGAAATATAAACAAAAATAGTAATGCTCTTTTCGGATACAAGTATTTTGCTGTATTTCTCCAGGTTTTTAAAAAAAGAAACAAAGCATTAAATATACAACTAAAGCACTTTGAGTACCACTCCTGAATCCTACGATTTTTCTCCTGTAGAGGTAACCTGTCAGCTGACTGGATGTCCTTTTTTTTTTTGAGACAAGGTCTCACCTTGTAGTTCAGGCTGGCCCTGAGCTCAGCCTCCAACTCACATCACAGCAATCCTCCTGCCTCTGCCTCCTGAGTGCTGGGATTATAGGCGTGAGCCACCATGCCCAGCACTGTGGTATGTAGTAGTGATTGCTGCTGGGCGTGAGTCTCCACACCCAGTATTGTATGTGGTTACCGAGGATCGAACCTGGGTCCTTGAGCTTGCAAGACAGGCGCCGGAACCACTGAGCTAAATCCCTGGCCGTGGATGTCCTTTTGTTTCCATGCGTGTTTGCAGAATGATGTAAGTGAAGGTCTACTAACACAAAAGGCATCCTCAGCCTGTCTTGAGTGGCAGTTTACAGCACACACATTCTCCCTCGCCTGGCTCTTGGGCCAGCGTGATGCATTGGCCTTTAACCGTGTTAAATTGGGAGCGGCGTGGGAGTGCGGGGTGGAGTGGCCATCCCACCATGAGATACCGCCATCAGTGAGCTCAGTCTCCTCACTTTCCTGTGCCCTCAGTCTGGCCGCCCTGACCTGTGCAGTGGGCCTCCCTGAGCAGGTGGGTGGGATCCTGCAGGCTGCAGGCCTCCAAGCAGATCCAGGAGCCCGTCTGCGCCGAGCTTGATGCCGCTGAGTTGCTCTGCATTGGCCTCTGACAGCGTGAGCTCCTGCTGACAGTAATGCCTGCTGCTCTTTCCCCTGCCAGCTTTGTGGGTGGGAACATTTTCAGGTTTTGCTCATTCAGTAGGTACTAAATAAACTAGTGTCATTTGTGTACAGAAAGTTCAAAGTCAAGCAAAGATGGGGTGTCCCTTTGTCTCTATTCTTACAATATGCTGGGCAGGTTGGGCTCGGGGTGAGAGTTCACCTTCCTCGAAGCCTGCTTGGCCTGATGGGCTTACAACGCCTGCATTGCACACAGAGCATGCGTGGTGGGGGTGTGTCTGAGGAAGGGAGAAGCCGGACACGGGGCATCGCGGTGTGGCAGAGCACGGCTGTGGCGATGGCCGCAGTGAGGTACAGCTGGGTGCCCCCACCTGACTTGGCAGCTTCTGCTTCCTCACCATCAGCTAGGTGCCCTTTCTCACTGCTCCCAGCTACTGATTCTGTCTCCCAGTTTCCAAATTCCGTGCCTGGATGCTGGATGGCCATGGGTCTTGGTGCTCTGAGAGGTTTTCACTCACAAACGCTTAGTTTGTCTTGAGAACAGAGCAGTTAAATGCAAGAGTCACTGCCACGAGGAGAAGAGCAGGTA
>PVIR01011946.1:22617-45615 GCA_004026965.1 Petromus typicus | reverse complement strand
TGCTGTGATATGAGTTGGAGGCTGAGCTCAGGGCCAGCCTGAACCACAAAGCGAGACCCTGTCTCAAAAAACCTAAAAAAAAAAAAAAAAAAAAAGAAAATCTCTTGGTGTCTATAGCTTTGCTCAATAATTAAACCAAAAATCTGAGTTGAAAATTTCCAGATGAGTGGAGAGTGAATTGTGTATCACATCGCACCATGTGTTAGGCTCCAACGGAGCCTTCCAGGAGACGCACCCCAGAGAGACTCACAGTCAGGATATCGATGCAACAGCAAGAGGTTTATTCTAGGGCCAGCACGCTGGGACCGTCCTAACATGCAGGAAAGGGCGGCCCCGGGCTACAGAATTTTACAACTTTTATACTCAAATTCTAGCGTAAGGAAGGGGTCTTCATTTCATTGGCTTAGCGAGCTAACTTTTGAATTTATTGGCTACGTTTTCAACTTAAGGCAAGGTGTCTTTATTTCATTGGAGGGTAATTTTTACACTGCTTGTGGTTTTAGCTTCCTCACAGTTGGGATTCTTAGTAAGTCATTATCTCTTTTTGCCATCTGTTTCTGGGAATGGGAGTTGGGGCCTGCCCTAGATTTTTGACCTTACATTTCTCCCTTTTCTTTGAACTAATTATAATCTTATAATTAAAGGCCATTTTCTGAGGAAGCTACAGCTTGGTACCTTAAAACTTGAATTTGTACAGCATTAATTCATTCTCTAATGAAAGCAAGCATGTGATTGAGGACACACGGTCTTAAGGTGAGCATCAGTAATATCACTAGTAGGGGACCCAGGAGAGTTGATATCAGGGTCATGAGCCAGGGCGAAGAGTTAAACCAGGACTCAAACCACCCCTGTCGCCGTTCTCTTTCTTTTTGTCTGTTGGCTAGTCTCTCTCTGACTTTGGACATGGAATCTTTGACTATTCCTGAGTGGTCAATGTAGAAGCAACACTCTTAAGGCAGCGCAAAGCCCTCCTTGTTGTAAGAACAGAAGGTCTAGCCCTCTTCTATTCTGAAGCACTACCCGCGAGAGGGAGGTGAGAGATTCTTCTAACTTGTCGGGTCCTGTTTCCGAGGGTTACTCATCTGGCATGAACCAAGGATGGGGGTCATGATGAGGAGACAAAAATGGTGGAGAAGCCTTTATTGCCAGCACTCTCAGCCCTTATATACAGCCCCACTTCCTTGTTCTCAACCACCCCAAACCAGCCCCATAGGGGGTAGTCTTTGTCTATTTGTTTTCCTTTAATCACTGTGGCCCGGAGGGGCTGCCTTGCACTTCCTTTATGGAGCCTGCGTTGTTTAGCCTCAGGGGACCCCACAGATCTAAACGGGCCTGTGGATGTAGCTGACTTTCCCCTTGATTGTTTAAGTAGCTGATGTTTAAGAGTGGCATGGGCTCTTTCTACTATGGCTTGTCCTTGTGGATTATATGGAATACCAGTATTATGCTTACCATGCCAAATAAGAAATAATTTTTGTATAAATGTATTAACATATGATGGACCATTATCAGTATTAATGTTTTTGGGCACTCCCATGGCAGCAAAGGCGGACATGCAGTGCTGTTGAACGTGGTGCCCTTGCTCACCAGAGTGACAAGTGGCATGCATCATGTGTGAAAATATGCCTATAGAAATGTGAACAAACTGAGACTTACCAAAGGAGGGGATGTGTGTCACATCCATCTGCCAAATCATGTTACTGGCTAGGCCTCAAAGATAAGTTAGTTCGCTCAGGGGAAACGGGCTATGGAATCCATTGGCAACTATGACAAGCCCTAACTATCTGCTGTGCTTGGGCATGAGATAGATGAAAATCACATCGTAGTGCCTTGGAGTTCTGATGAAAATAGCTATGCAATTTCTTAGTCTGATCAAAGGCAGCAAGAAATCCTATAAGCTGGGCTAGGGATTTAGCTCAGTGGTTTCGGCACCTGTCTTGTAAGCGCAAGGACCCGGGTTCGATCCCCAGTAACCACATACTATACTGGGTGTGGAGACTCATGCCCACCAGCAACCACAGTGCCGGGTGTGGTTCTGGTGCCTGTCTTGCTCAATTTCAATTGAGCACTGTAATTCCAGCACTTGGGAGGCAGAGGCAGGAGGATTGCTGTGATGTGAGTTGGAGGCTGAGCTCAGGGCCAGCCTGAACTACAAAGCGAGATCCTGTCTCAAAAAAACCTTTAAAAAAAAAGAAATCCTATAGGCTGATCTGTTTGTCTGTTGCCATATGAAAGTGGCCCTTGAAAGATTGGTATATGATCGAACATGTCCAATATAAAAGGGAGCAGTTTTTTGGCAGGTAGCCTTTTGTAATCTTAAAAACCAGTTCAGTAATTCAGGTTTCAAGGTAGAGTGGACCACAGCTCCTTCTAGTCGCTGGGCTAAAGAGACTGCATAAGAGAAATCACTTAAAATATTGAGGGGCTGGGAAGGAAAGTTTTCAACCACACATAAAATTGCTAGCAATTCTGACCTCTGAGCAGAGACACTGGGTGTAGGTAACACAGAGCTAAAGGAAGTACTCCAAATTGCTGCTTGGCCTTTAGAGGAGCCATCAGTGAGATAAGTGGGAGCATCTTATAATGGTTGAAATTGAGTAACTTTAGGAAGAATAAATTAATGTTGTGCAAAAAACTGAAACAGAGAATCACTAGGATAGTGATTATCTATCTGTCCTAAGAAATCTGCAAAGGCTACTTGCCCCTATAAGGCAGTTTGTAGCAGTGATTGCATTTGAACCTTATCAATTGGGATAATAAAATGAGGATCAATTTCAAATAACTGTCAAGTCCGGTTATGTCCTAAAGAAACTACTTTTGCAATTTGCTCTAGATATAACTGTAGATATTTTACTAAGTAGTTAGATAAAAATAGCCATTCCATGGAAAAGACTTGTTTTTCATAGCATTGTCCTATTAAACCTGTAGGTGAATGGGAGGTGTTAAGTACAAATAAATAAATTGAATACTTAGGGTTAATGTGAAAAACTTGTTGGTTATGAATGGCTTCTTCTATTACTTGTAACTCCTTTTGTGTCTCTGGAGTAGTTAATTTTTGAGGGGAATTAAGATTAGAATGTTTCTGTAATATTTCTGTAATATTTCATACAAATTCCATAATTGAAAAGTCAGTAACTCTATTTTAGGCCTAATACAATTAATATCACCTAATATTTTTTGAAAATCATTTAGTGTTTTTAATTTACCTATTCTAAATTGTATTTTTTGTGACTTAACAGACCACTCTGATAGCAAAGTACCAAAGTTGGTACCAAAGTTGGTGCCAAAGTTGGTATACTTACCAACAGGTAAGTATAAGGCTTGGATAGTTGGAACTTTTGAGGTGCAATGCACAGTCCAAAGCATAAGTCCTTCTTTGCAACAGCAAAGGCCTGAAAAAGGAGCTGTTGTGAACTTGTAGAGACTAATATCTCATCCACACAGTGTGTTAAATATACAGCACATAAATCTTGAAATAAACTCCCTCTGCTGTACTTTTTGGGAATAATAAAGACAGGTATGTTACAAGGGCTCATAAAGATGGCTCTAAATGCCCTTTAAGATGTTTTGATATAAGTAGCTCTAAAATAGGTTTTTTTTGTGGTAGGGGCCATTGATTAACCCAAATAGGATCACTTGATTTGCATTGCAAAGGCAAAGGTGCTTTGTTTCTAGAAACTTTAAAAGCCCCAACCAAAAACCTTTGATCATATCCAATTCCAAAATGCTTGTACTTTTGTTGCTTTCCTACACACTGCATTCTGTCCTGCTTGCCTAACCCATTTCCTGGTTCAAATCCCATTTTATACATCATTTGTTCAACCAGTGAAGTTTTAGGGGGGAAAGTAGTCACTACAGCTTTCCATCCTTCCAATAAATCTCTTTCTCATAAACTTACAGATATGGGAGCATGTAAGGACAAATGTGTCCCAACTGACTATCAGGTCCTTCATAAGGTAAACGTAGGGAGCTTTGTAGAGCTTGTTGAGGGTCACCAAGGCCTACCAATAACATTTAACTTGTTTTGTATCCAAAGCTGGGGACCATAAGGATGAGGATAGGATGGATACATTCACACCTGTGTCTATTAACCCTGTGAATAACTTGTCATTCAACTTAATTTCACACATAGATCGGTTTTTGGAAATCTCTTGGGTAAAATAAACCTCTTTTTGAGAAATTTCTGACTGAAGATCTTGAGAATTTTTAAGGCTAACATTATTTAATTTTGGTTTAGGCAAGAGCAACAATTCTGCAATATAATTTCCTTGTTCAATTACCCAAAGTCCTGTAGAACTAACAGGAACACACAATTCAGAGTTATAATCAGAATCAATAACTGCAGGAATAACAATAATGCCTTCCAAAGTCTGAGAGAGATTTCCAATCATCAAACCAATTGTTCCAGGTGGTGAGGGCCCATAAGTTCCTGCGGGAACAGATACAGGAGTCTCACCTGCCAGCAGGTGAACTCTCTGAGGAGAAAGATCGAATACTGAGCTCCTGAGTGTTCTCCAGATGAGGAAAGAAATATCCCTCTGGACACCCAAGCCATCTGGTCTCATATTTATGCAGGGGTCTGAACTGGGTATAGCTGGCTCAGAGGGCCTGGAGTCCACTGGCCTTGATCTCCTATTGTTTCCTGAACCTGGGGAAGGGTGTGATTTTTGTTTCCCTGGCAATAATGTGCCATCCTTATCATATTTAGAATGACAAGCCTTAGCCCAATGAATGCCTTTTTGGCAGCGAGGGCAAGGGCTGGGCGGTAACCTACTCTCTTTGGATGCCTGACTTGGTTTCAGATCTGCTTGTAAAGCTGCTCTGATTTTACAGTTTTTTCTAAGATGTCCCATTTTTCCACAATTAAAACACTTTAATGCACTACCTGCACCACATAAATGTTGGGAGATGGCTTGAACCATTAGGGCAGCATTGCATGAAGGAGACCCAATATTTTGACATGCCTTAATATATGCTCCAAGATCATTAGAAGAGCGTACAGGATTTATTGCCTGTTTACAATCCAGATTAGCATTCTCATAGGCTAGTTGTAAAGTCAAAATGTCTGCAGCCTGGAAATTAGATATCTGTCTCCTAATTACTTGTTGCAATCGGGCTACAAAATGCGTGAAAGTTTCCACTGGCCCTTGTATGATTTGAGTTAAAGATTGCATCAGTGCACCGTCAACTGGCACAGAGGCCCAAGCCCTCTGCAAGAGGTTCTCCAGCTGGCAAAGGGTAGCGCTGGGCAATCATCTTGCCTGTGTAAATCTGAATATTTGCCCGTACCAGATAGCATATCACAACAAACTTCTCTGACCTGAGCATCTCCCAGGGCATTTTTTCGAGCCTGCTGTCTAATTAAGGAACGCAGTTCCACCTCAAAATGGAGATACTGAGCAGGGGAGAGGCAAGTTTTTGCAAGATAGAAAACATCATGCGGAACCAGAGAATAAGTCTGAAGTACACTGTCTAGCAAACCCAATGTATACGGGCCTTGGACACCATTAGTCAGCACACTTTGCCTGAGCTCTTTTAGGATATTAAAATCAAATGAGCTATGAGCACATCTCCACCCCTGAGTTGTCAGGGTCAGGTAGAAGAGAGATAGGAAAGCACAAAGGGTCTTCAACTTTTTTTTTTTTTTTTGAGACAGGGTCTTGCCTTGTAGTTCAGGCTGGCTCTGAGCTCAACCTCAAACTCACATCACAGCAATCCTTCTGCCTCTGCCTCCCAAGTGCTGGGATTATAGGCATGAGCCACCACGCCTGGCTCTGGTATGTGATATGTGGTGCTGGTTGCTGCTGGGCATTAGTCTCCACACCCAGTATAGGTATGTGGTTACCGGGGATCGAACCCAGGTCCTTCCACTTGCAAGACAGGCACCAGAACCACTGTGCTAAATCCCTGGCCCATATTCAACTATTTTGCCTGCTGTAACAGCCTTTTGTAGAGTATGGCGGTAGGGAGTGGCCCTAGGAGTGGGCTTTAAGAGAGGGGCAACAAGACCTTTGTGTGGCACCTGAGGAGGCAGTGGGGCTAGTGATTCAGGGTTTTCCTCAGATGGGGCTGAAACAGCCTGTTGCAACTGTGGAGCTGAAGCTGCAGTAAAAGGAAAGCAAATCGGTGAGAAAGCCGAACATGGGGGAGCATGGCAGAAGGGCAAGTGGAGGGAGAAGTAGTCACAGCCTCCTGAACTGACCGAGAGAATTTGAGAACAGAGTAGACTAAGGCCCAAGTGGTTAATGTTTGAGGAGAAAGGCGATCCCCTCTTTGCCTGGCTTCACAAAGAATGGTTCCTACCTGCTCCCATGTTGCTAAGTTAACTGTCCCCTCCTTGGGAAAAGATGGAGCATATTTTTCTATGTCTTTTAGCAATTTTATCACATCTTTTTTTGGTGTTAAATATGCTGCTTACTTTAACAGTGACTTAAGCAATTTGACAAATTTACACTGATCTGATGACAGAGATTGACTCATGTTTTTAACTCAGCAAAGATAGAAGATTACTCCCAGCTGAACACACTTACCAGTAATGTCCTGTGTCCACGTCCGGAATCGTCCTGGGAGATCCGTGTGCTGTCTCTTATACTCCGAGTTTGTCTCACAGGCGAATTTATCAGTAGATCCAATTTAAATCCACGTTGGGCACCAAATGTGGTAAACAGGGGAAGGGAATGTAACTAGAACTTTTGCATTAAGTTCTAGTCTCCTGTGAGTTCATGGCACATGGCGAAATAATTAATAATTAGGCAGAAATGAGACTTAGAGAAAACTGAGCTTGGGTCTGATCCATGCTACTCTGGGTGGCAAGGACTACGGACCCCATCCTACCACACCTTTTATTATCTACATTCTAAAACACCCGGAAAGGCAGGGCCACACCAACAATAGTACTAGAGAAGTTATGTAGATGAGGATTCCTGGGGCAAGGCGGGTGTCAGCAATAGTCCTTGAGAAGGGGGAGATCCGGTGCAGTTCTGCCCTGAAGCATCACAGCATGTGGGACCATTGAGTCCCTGTCGTTACCAGAGATGAAGACAAGAGTCAAGTCCAAAGTCCTTTGCAGGCAGGAAGTCCTGGTCAATTTTGACCTTGCAATTCTCAAACAGGGTGGTTCCCAATACACACACACACACACACACACACACACACACACACACACACACACGCATGCACACACGCCCCTTCCCTTCTAAATCCAGGAGCCACAGTCTCACTTCACTAGCAGATGCTGAAGGTCCGGTCACCACGTCCCCCTTGACTCAGCTGTGGGCTAGCTCTTAGCTCCTCAGCTCCTTCATCCCTTTAATATAGCCCGCAGACAGGCCATGAGTAAGGGGCAGATAAACTACCACCCTGCAAGGTCTGAGAGGAGACGGTCCTTCCTACCCTCAATCGATACCAGCCTTCCTTCTGCACTCGACAGACTTTCGCTGGCTCAAGAGGGACAAGCAGGCAGTTCCCTGATCATCCCTGATCTCCCTGCACCTTCACCTCTGCTGACAGGACTTGCCCCTTGGTATGTAGTTAAGCCTGAGCCACATCAAGTGCCTAACCCCATGTGTGAGTTTCCCAGGGCTGACGGAATCACCACAGAAATTCTCTCACAGTGCTGGGACTGAGGGCTCAGCAGGGCCGTGGTCCCACTGAAACTGTCGGATCCTGTTCCCAAGCGGGCGAGGGTCATCAGGAGGAGATGAAATGGTGGAGAAGCCTTTATTGCCAGCACTCTCAGCCCTTATATACAGCCCCACTTCCTTGTTTTCAACCGCCCCAAACCAGCCCCATAGAGGGTAGTCTTTGTCTATTTGTTTTCCTTTAATCACTGTGGCCGGGAGGGGCTGCCTTGTACTTCCTTGATGGAGCCGGCTTTGTTTAGCCTCAGGGGACCCCACAGAAACTCCAGGTGAGATCCTGTCCTACCTCATTTTAGTTTCCTGCAGTGGCTGCAGACCCTCGGCGCTCTTTGGCTCGAGGCTGCAGCACTGCACCCTGTCGCCATCACCACCTGGCCTTCTCTCTGCATGTTGTCACACAGCATCTCTCCCTTCTTAGAAGATAACCAGTCAGACCATATTAGGGCTCACTCTCATGACCTCATGAACTTGCTTATTGTGGGGTCCCCTGAGGCTAAACGACGCCGGCTCCATCAAGGAAGTGCAAGGCAGCACGTAAACAGCTAAACATTGGGCCCCTCCGGGGGCCACAGTGATTAAGGGAAAACAGAGACAGAGACTGCCCCCTATAAGGCTGGTTTGGGGCGGTTGAGAACAAGGAAGTGGGGCTGTATATAAGTGCTGAGAGCGCTGGCAATAAAGGCTTCTCCACCATTTCATCTCCTCGTGATGACCCCTGCCCGTGGTGTGATGCCAGATGAGAAGCCCTCAGAAATGGGACCTGACAGCTTATGTCTCCAAAATCCCTATTTTTGGCCACGGATTTAGCTCAGTGGTTCCAGCATCTGCCTGGCAAGCTTAAGGTCCCAAGTTGGCTCCCTGGCACCACATACCACGGTGCCGGGCATGGTGACTCACACCTGTAATCCCAGCACACGGGAGGCAGAGGCAGGAGGATTGTTGTGTGTTCGAGGTTAGCCTGGGCTACATAGTGAGTTCCGGGCCAGCCTGAACTACAAAGCAAGACCCTGTCTCAAAAAACAAAAAATAAACAAAATCCTTATTTTCAAATAAGGTCACATGTACACGTGCTGGGAGTAAGACAGCATGCCTTTTGCAAGGAGTAACAATTCAAGCCAGAGCACCTCACCTTCCCTTAGACTCCTGCTCAGGCTGCATTTCCTATGGTGGGTGCCCATTTCTTCACCTCCCACTGTCTTTGTACTTCTACCCTTTCTAGGATAGTGGATACTAAGGATCACTGTGGCCGACGTCTGTGGTGGGTTATCCAGGCAGCCTATAGAGGCATTGTCTTCAAAGCCGCCCTCCATAGTCCATTGACTCTCCCGAGGCTCCTGTCTTCTGTGTGCGGGTCTCCTCCATCAGACGGCTGGAGTCTGTACGGAAGACATCCTTCGGATCCCCCGCAGAACCTCTGCCTCAATGGCAGCCGTGCCTGTTCCCCAGGTTACCAGTTCCCAAATAAACTGGACAAGGCCCACACCCTAGGATGACTCTCGCATCTGAACCCCAGGCCCACATATCTAATGACGAGCTCAACTGCTCCATTTATCGGAGGAAAAAGGAACAACCAAAATGAGGTCCAAAAGACGGAGCTCGGAGCCCCAGGCGATTATTCTCAGGCCTGGAAATCTCACAGCATTGGCCCTTTTGGATTTAAAGCTTAGCCAACACCCATGATTTTTTGCTCCTTTTAGGAATGGGAATGTCGTCTGCCCTGTCATTGAGTTTTGGAAGAAGATAACCTGTTTTCAAGTTTTACAGGCCTACAGATGGTAAGGAACCGTGACAGGCCATGCTTTGAGTCTTACCTACACTTGATTTTTATGATTTATATAATAAGATAGTACTTTTAAAATTGATACTTAAATGAGATTTTAGGACACAAAGAAATGGAGGATATGGGAACACATGAATGTATTCTGCGTGCTGGAAGGACATAATTCTGGAGGAGCCATAGGGCTAACTTTTGTGAACTGAACCATGGCCCCAAGAAGAAATCATAATTCTCAGTACTTCAGAATGTGACCTTAATTGGAAACAGGGTTGCTGTAGATGTAACTAGGTATGATGAAGTCATCGTGGGGCAGGTTGAGCCCTTAATGCACTACAACTGTGCCTCTATAATAAAAAGAGAAGAAGGACTGGGGATTTACCTCAGTGCAAGGGATTTAGCAAGCAGAAGGGCCTGGGTTGTTCCCCGGCAACCACATACCACAGTGCCGGGCATGGTGGCTCACACCTGTAATCCTAGCACTCAGGAGGCAGAGGCAGGAGGATTGCTGTGATGTGAGTTTGAGGCTGAGTTCAGGGCCAGCATGAACTACAGAAGCAAGACCCTGTCTAAAATAAATAAATAAATAAAAAGAGAAGAGCCACAGAGACAGACACCCAGGGGAGGTGGCCATGTGACCGTGTAGGTGGAAACTGGAGCGATGTGTCAAGGTATGGCAAGCCCTGCTGGCCAGCACCAGAGCCTCTCGAGGAAGCTTAACCTTGGCAGGTCTTAACCAATACCTTGGTCTCAGACAGATGAGGGAGGAGGGGGTAAGAATATAAATGAATGAATGAGAATGAATCATTTTATTTCCTAGCCCATTCCTTCCTATCATAACCTGCATGTCAGGAAGTGGTATCCATCCCCACTTCTGATCAGGAATCCTACCCTTTTAATACTTAGCAGCACCGCCCCCCAAAAGAACTCCAGATGACAGTTCTGTATGAAATATCCTCCCAAGACCGCTGTCCCACTCTGTCCCTGCAGTGGCTATCACCTATATACTTTTTTTGGGTCCACTTAAATATCACTTCTGGAACCACTTAACTGCCCCTCCTTGAGGTCCCTTCCTTACGAATACATAACAAGGAGTGGATTGGCGGGGGTTCATTTTCCTTCTCTCAGTGGGTTGTACGCTTTATAGGAACCAGCCTTGCTCTTTAACCAAAGGATCAGTGACCAAAAACCAACAGGAAATTCCAGCCCCATTGCTAAAAGCCTTTCCCCTGGAGTGGATAAACACTACGAGACAGCCCTATGTGCTCTGTCTTACAGGGCCTGCAGTGGGAGGAAATAAAGGAGCAACATAAGTTCCCAGACAAAAGACCGGACAGCAGGGCCCTCTGATCCCGTGACCCACACAAGGACGCACTCACAGAAGCCCTGGCCACCGATGCGTTGGCAAATCCAGCATGGGCACCGCACCACCCTCTGGAGCTCCACAGCCACTGTCAGTCCCTGGACAGAAGGGCAGGGCCGCAGGTCATCCACACACCCCATGCCAGGGGATGTATGCACACCTACCTGAATGTGCAAGAGAGGACTGCCTTGGGGAACACACTGTGTGGTCTTTACCTTTCTGCAACTCAGCCAATCCTTAAATGCGAAGCTAACCCCTGTGACAAAATTCCAACTCCTGCAGTGGGGAAAATGCTGGAACAAAACAGGGAGCAAACAGCCAGCAGGGAGAAGGGCAGTGCACAGATGTGGACCCGGGCATGTGATGGGGAGTTAGCAAGTTACACGGAGAAGGAAGACTTTTGATGGGGCTGTAGTTTGGATGTAATTTGTCCCACACAGATTCTTGTGCTGGGAGCTTAGTCCTCCATGTGGCCACGTGGGAGGTGGGGGAACTTTCACAGGTGGGGCTTAGTGTCGGGCAGTTTGGGCAGTGAGGGTGCTGTATTTGGAAGAGATTAATATAGTTCTCACAGGTGCCCAGTTACCTGCCACAAGAGTGCTTTGTTCTCCAACAGCGAGTGAACCCCGAATCTATCCCCAGCCCTGGCTAATCACATCATCTCTCCCTCTTACAGTCCCACCTTAGTGCCATCACCACGAAGCCCTCGCCAAAGACCAGATGGGGACACTTGACCTTGGACTTTCAGCCTCTGAAACTGTATGCTAAATAAACTTTTTTTTTTCTATAAATTGAACCCAGGTCCTTCACACTGAGCTACATCTCCAGTTTTCATATTTAGTTGTTTTGTTTTGTTTTGAGACAAGGTCTTGCTAAGTGACTGAATTGCCCAGACCAGGCTCAAATTTGCAATCCTCCTTGTCCAGCTACTTCTTTTCTTTATAAAGGACCCAGCCACAGGTATTTCACTGTAGCAACAGAAGATGGACTAATACAGTAGAGAAAGATGTGAACTCTCCATCACTGACAGTTGCTCCCTCAAGAAAGATGGCTGACCTGATAACCATCAGTAAAGGATCCCTCTGGCCTCCATGCCCAAGGTGGGGCCCAGGAGCACACCGGTGTAGGTCCTTGCAGAGAACAGACAGTGGCTCTTGGCAGGGTGGCAGTACTGGAGATGGGAGGGACAGCAGAACTGGGTTACACTGTGGAGATGAAACAGGCAGGCTGGTCAACAGCAGACTTGGAGGTAGCATACACAGACGGGATGGGGCAGGTAAGCAAGGATGCTTCTGCTCAGGACACAGCTCAGAACATGATCGAGTGCCCCTCCCTGTACTGCCCCTGCCTCCCCAGCCAAGAGAGCTGCACTGATGCGTGAGCAAACCCCTCACCTGGTCTCAGCTCAGGACAGCCACATATTCTTCCAGTTCCCAAGCTTGTGGATGGAAAAGGTGGAAGAAGGGAAGAGTTAAGATGGACCGAGGAAGCTAGGGCCCTCGTTCTGGGCGCTGCGTTCTGGAGGCCTCTGTCCCTGGCCACGGCTGCTTCCTCCCAGAAGCCACAGTGGCCTCAGAGCTGCCAGGCGACCACAGGGAGGCTCCACCATGCCCAGCATGGCCCAGAAGGGCTGGCTGAAGGGTCAGCCCAGTGGCAGACATGTGATCCTCAGTCTATAAAAGTTGGTGATAGCACTGTGGTCTCTGGAACTCGTCTTGGACTCCACACAGGCGGTGCACATTCAGGGCCACATTGCTCAGCCTCCCACAGGTGTGTCTCCTCTGCCCACCCAGCACACCCATGCCGGCCTACTTCTTGTGACAGAGAAAACCATTTTTCTGTAGGTGAAGCTGGCCTGGTTGCAGGACAGTTACCGAAAGACACCCAAGTGCTGGTCTGGGCTAGCCAGAGACACCTCAGGAATGTCTGTAAATAGATTTGTTGCTTCTGCTTTCCCCCCTTTGATGTAGCTGCACCTCAACTGACTGTGAAACTAACCAATGAGTACGCTGCTTGAAATGTCAAATGAGCCAATGAACTTGCAGGGCCTGTATACCAAAACTTATAACAAATGAAAGATGCCAAATACCATACTTCTGTAATCCCACCTTTCCCAAAATGTAGCTAACCCCTTCTGACATAGAGACCAGATCAGACACTTCAGTGCTTGAGTGCAGGCTGACCCGTTAATGTTAAATAAAGTTTGGTCTATCTCCCCGGATCTTTTGCGTAAAGTTCTTTCATATTTGCCTAAGGGAGTAATGATTAGAACTTGTTTAATTGAGAATTTTTGTGACACGTGGACTTCAGCATCACGGTGCACGTGACTGCAGTGTCCCCAGGGGCACAGGGAGACAGATCTGTGGAAGATGCTGAACCCATGTTGAGGAAAGACCCACGTGACTTTGAGATGACCCTGAGCTCTCGCCCCTCATCCTCCTTCCTTTCTGCATGACACCTCGGCTGACACACAGACATGGCGTGCGCAGCCCAGAGGTGCCCAGCGCTGTCGGTGGGGCCTTGCTCAGGAAGCACTGACCGCTCTGTGGTGGCACACAGTGTGCACCGTGACGGGGCTCACCACATCGGCTACTTCGGGTCTGAAGGTCTGAAAAAAACACGTCTCCGGAGGAGATTCTCAACCGAGAGATCAGAGGGTCACTCAGGAAGAGGAGGAATCAGGGGAGGGAGCTCTGCTGCTGGAGCCAGCCAGGGATCCAGCCACTCTGCAGCCCACGGCGCGCCGTGCATGGCTGAGGCTTCCCGCTCTGGGAGATTCTGTTCTCTACATCCTGGCTGCTCCAGCCACGCAGAGGCTGCGCCTCCCTGACACTCCGATGAGACACAGGTCTGTGACACACACTGAGGGAGCCCATCAGCCCTGGGAGAGCAGGTCCAGCTCGGGAGAGAGGGCAGGCTCTGTGCTCTACTCCATCCAGTCCTGAACCTTCACATTTGCAACACTGGAGAATGGGGATGCAAGCTGGGCACTGTCATCTCAGCACTCGGGAGGCTGAAGCAGAAGGATCTCTTAGGCCAGCCAGGGCCACATACCACAGTGTGTTCAAGACCAGACTGAATTACACAGAAAGACCCTGTCTAAAAAAGTGAAATCAAAGCAGAGGAATGGGAACCCAAGGGTCAAAGTCAGGACAGACAGAACGCAGTGCGCATTTCCTCATGCACAGTAACATGGAGACTGGTCCTGAGGACTTTTCCACACTCAAGGGGTTTCTTCCATGAAAGATCCTGAAGGATCCCCAACAACTTTCTACTCTTTACAAAGCAGCCTCTTTCTCGCTGGGTCTCATCCAGCCTCAGCCTCCAGATGCCCTTCCTGCCCCACATAAAGACATCAGTGCCTTCCTCATAGGCAGACACTGCTGTTGATGAAGGCCAGGTGACAGCCACACCAGGACTAGTGTCCAGTGGTCCTCCCTGCCAGGGCCATATTCCCAGCATCTTGAGCTGTGCCGTGATCAGACAGCTCAAGTCCTCACACTTGAGTCCGTCATCTCTTCTGTTCATAATTTTGTACCAGGTGGGATTTTCTTTCTCACTGTTGAGAAGTACATCATATTTCACCACTCAATGTCTGACTCATACCGATGGAAATGCACACTTGTGCGAACCATCTGGAAAGGATCCTGAGTGACAGCCCAGATTCCAAAAGCCACCGCTCAGACATTTGTGCCCCACTGAGGGCAAGTCTCTGCCTCTAACGTCTACCTGGAATTGAAGAAAGACACAAAAACAAATCCACTGAGGGCCGGGGAGTTAGCTCAGTGGTTCCGGCGCCTGTCTTGCAAGCGCAAGGGCCCGGGTTCGATTCCCCGGTAACCACATAACAGTACTGGGTGTGGAGACCCACACCCAGCAGCAACCAGTACCACATACTACAGTGCCGGGAGTGGTGGCTCACGCCTGTAATCCCAGCACTCGGGAGGCAGAGGCAGGAGGATTGTGATGTGAGTTTGAGGCTGAGCTCAGGGCCAGCCTGAACCACAAAGCGAGACCCTGTCTCAAAAAACCTAAAAAAAAAAAAAAAAAAATCCACTGAATATACAGCCATCTGATTTCTGGAAAAGAGTTAAAAATATATGCTAGAGAAAACATCCGCAGACCAGGGATTAAGCTCAGTGGTTCTGGCATCTGCCTAGCAAGCACAAGGTCCCAAGTTTGATGCCCTGTACCACGTACCATGAGTGCTGGCGTGATGGCTCACGCCTGTAATCCCAACACTCGGGAGGCAGAGGCAGGAGGGTTGCTGTGAGTTCGAGGCTCACCTGGGCTACATAGTAAGTTCAAGGCCAGCCTGAACAATAGAGCAATAACAAAAAGAAGAGAAAAAACAGCCTCTTAACAAGTATTGCTGGAAAAACTGAATATCCATGTGCAGAAGATTAAAATTAGATCCCTAGCTTTCATCCTGTCCTAAAATCAAACTAAAATGGTTCAAAGACTGACATATAAACTGAAAGAGACTAGGAGAGACATTTGAATCTGCAGGCACAGCCAAAGGCTTCCTGAATAGGACCTCAATAGCACAGGAAAGATAGTGGCCATCAACAAATGAGACCACGTTAAATTAAAAACTTGCACAGCAAAGCAAACAGTCAATACTGCAGAGATAAGCTAAGAATGAAAGAGAAAATCTTTGCCAGTTACTCTTCTGGTAGATAATTAATATCTAAAATGTTTAAATATCAACTCCAAAAAAAAAAAAAAACAGTAAATGGGCAAATGAACTGAATAGATACCCTTAAAAGAAGCAAAAATAGCCAATAGATATATAAAAAAAGAAATTTTTTTTGAGACAGGCTGTCACTATGTGGCCCAGGCTAGCCTCCAAATCACAGCAATTCCTCTACCTCAGCTGCCCAAAGCTTGGGATTACAAGCAGATGCCACTGTGTCCAGCCCATATTCAACATCTGCAGCCACTATGGAAATGTAAGTCAAAACTGCCCTGAAATCCCAACTCATCTACTCAGGGTGACTGTCGGCAAGAGTATAAAAATAGCCAGAGGTGGTAGTGAGGGCCTGTGATGCCAGCAGGACGCAAGGCCGGAGCAGGAGGAGTGCCGGTGTGAGTACAGCACAGCGCATTTGTGGACTGTGACTCAGATACTAACATAGAACTGTGGACACTGGAAGAGTTGTAATATTTTTACTATCTTTCTTTTTCTTTGCTTGCTTGATTTGCTTCCTTTCTTTGGTTGGGTTTTTGTTTTTTTTTTCAGTCGTTCTACAGGTTTCATAGTTATTCTTGTTCTGTCCTGTGTGTCATCTTTCCCTTTTTCCTCGACTCTCCTAATTTTATGAAATTTACATGTAAGTGAACAGTACCTCTTGCCTTTCTGGTTGGCTTCTATGATATTTCTCATCTCTGTTTTGTCCCCTCTCTTAAATTTCCCTTCCACAGGATAAAATTCTACTCAAAGGAAATTCACTGCGTACAAGCTCCTGATTTATGTGGAATTTTGTCACACAAGAGTAGACCTTATTCATACCAGAGACCCAGGTTGGCATAAGTTACTCCATCTTGTTGACTGAAAGAAAAAAAGAAACACTACCACCCCCACTTGCCTTGAGTTGCAAGATAACGGGAATTGCGTGCTCTGATCAAATAAGAAAAGCCACTCTAGTTGAAACTTGTCTGGCTTTGTTTTGTTTTGTTTTGTTTTGTTTTTAACAGCGTCTCACTTTGTAGTTCATACTGTCCTTGAACTCACTGTATAACCCAGGCAAGCCATGAATTCACAGCAAATTCTCCTGCCTCTGCCTCCCAGTGCTGGGATTACAAGCGTGAGCCACCACGCCCAGCATTGGTGGTATGTGGGGATCAAACTCAGGATTTTGAGTTTGCCAGGCAGACTCTGGAAACCACTGAGCAGAATCCCTTCTGTAGATAGCCTGGTTTAACGATATTGGGAGAGGAAAGTAGGTTTGGGCCATGAAAGTCATAAAATGTAAATGCTGCAGGCTTAGCTGCCCATGGCTGGCTCACTTTCCCAGGTGCTGAGTCCAGGTCTGCCTGTAAAATAAAACTTCTGTTTGGAACTTTAATATTGTGTTGAGTTGCAGGTGTTTATTACATGCATGGGCATTACACATATGGTTAAAGATACCAAACTAAAAGGGTCCACAGTTTGTCAGCTGTTAGACTGTCTTAGGTGCTTTTGCTAATTATAAAACTTTAGCCAGAATATCGTACCTTTAGTAATAAATTGTTCTCCAATCTACTGCAAAACTGATTGTCCGGGGTCATAACCATCATTGCAGCCAGTACGGGAGGGCTGAGTGCTAAGCTAAATAGATAGCAACCTCAGATCCTCCATAGACTGAGGGTAGGATCTCAGGATAGACACAAAGGCAAAGAACCACCCACACTTAGAAGACATCTCTGAGGAGTCAGTATTTCCTACGGAAGCCTCAATAATAGTAATAAAGCTTTCCACTGTAAGAACTCTATAAGCAGGCCGGGGATTTAGCTCAGTGGTTCCGGTGGCTGTCTTCAAGCGCAAGGGCCCGGGTTCAATCCCCGGTAACCACATAACAATACTGGGCATGGAGACTCACCACAGTGCCGGGCGTGGTGGCTCACACCTGTAATCGCAGCACTCGGGAGGCAGAGGCAGGAGGATTGCTGTGATGTGAGTTGGAGGCTGAGCTCAGGGCCAGCCTGAACTACAAAGCGAGACTCTGTCTCAAAAAAAAAACCTTAAAAAAAAAAACTCTATAAGCAACAACTCAAAAAATAAAATGTAAAAATTAAAAATGGTAAGAAATGGGAAAATGCAACCTCAGACTTCCAGCTCAACCAGAACAAGCACAGGGGATAAGACAGAGGAAATTGGGCTGCGGATTTAGCTCGTTGGTTCCAGTGTCTGCCTGGCAAGCACAGAGCCCTGGTTCCATCCCTGGTACCACATACAACAGTGCCAGACATGGTGGTGCACCTCTGTATTCCCAGCACTCGGGAGGCAGAGGCAGGATTGCCTTGATTTTCAGGCCAGCCCGGGCTACACAGTGAGTTCAGGACCAGCCTGAACTACAAAGTGAGACCCTGTCTAAAAAAAAAAAAAAAAAAAAAAAAAAATTAAGAAAAAGAGGAAATTGGAAGCAACCTCCCGAACTTTCTTGAATGATAGCTACAGAATAGAGGCTATAGACAAGATACTCTTCCAGGTAAAAAAAAGAAAAAAAAAAGAAAAATGAAGGACATGTTCAATGAAACTACAGTAGAAACAGATTTTGTAAAATAGGAGAGTTTAGGAAAATGATGGAAGCCATGAGCACCCAAAATAGAAAATAAATGGAATCCACGAAACAGATTCAAACAGATACCCAGGAGATTAAAAAAAAACTCCACCAAAAGTATAGACAACCATTTAAGCCTAGGTGGAGACAGACTTTCAGATCTAGAAGACACAATTACAATTTACAACCATGAAAAGAAAGCTCATATGAGAAAATAAAGATGTAAATGAGTCCTAGCATTGTATGTTATATATTGTGAAATAGAAAATGCTCAATGTAAAATAGGGTGAAGGGGGAAAATGTTGAGATTGTAACAAAAAAGTAAGGAAACAAATTTTATGTATGTGGGGGGGTGGTAGGGTGGGTAGGGCTATGGGAAAAAATGAGAATTAAGTTGTGTCTTATACTGGTACAAATCCCCATTATGGAGTGCAATCATGATGTGTATATTTAATGTACCAATAAAGATAAAAAAAAATAGAACAAGAAGCCATGGGGCTGGGGTTTAGCTCAGTGGTTCCGGCGCCTGTCTTGCAAGCACAAGGACCCAGGTTCAAACTTCGTTCACCACATACCATACTGGGTGTGGAGACTCACACCCAGCAGCAACCAGTACCACATACCACAGTGTCGGGCGTGGTGGCTCACCTGTAATCCCAGCACCCAGGAGGCAGAGGCAGGAAGACTGCTGTGATGTGAGTTGGAGGCTGAGCTCAGGGCTAGCCTGAACTACAGAGCAAGATCCTGTCTCAAAAAAAAAAAGAACAAGAAACCATGAAAAATCAATTCAACAATTGTAAGATGATGTGAAGAAAAACAATACAAGTCTCACTATTGTCAGGGAATAAGTAGAAGTGCAATTGCCATTAAAAAAAAAAAAAAAAAAAAAACCTGTTCACAGATATAATGGCAGCAAACTTCTGAAACATGAAAAACGAATTTGGACATACAAATAAGTGAAGCATACAGAACTCCAAATACCCATTACCCATGACCAAAACAAATCTACGTCAGGCACATTGTTAAGAAATTCCGCCGACGCGAAGACCACGCCACACACCAGGTACCCGCCAGGAGATTATTGAGAAGTGGGTGGTTCCTGTATGGAAGCGAGACAAGAAGCCCAGAGCAAAAGAAGGAAGAAAAAGGGAAAGAGAGACAGAGAATGAGTTAGAGAGACAAGACGGAACCGGCAGGGAATAAGACAGAGATAGAGGGGGAGAATGAGGGTCTTAACCCAGGGTTAGGGGATCTTACGTCAGGGCTGAGGTAAGGCAGCCTTAGCCTATCAGACGCTATAAAGTTCGCGCCTTGCAAGAAGCTCGGTTCTGATTGCTTCTAGCTGATGTGGATTCTGGGAAAGGGTAACTCTATGGCCAGGGGTGGAGTTATGGGGAAGGGTGAAGAACCGGACAAGATGGTGTATAATATTTGTACCACTGGAACATCTCTAACACATATAATAATCAAACTCCCAGTGGGCCGGGGAGTTAGCTCAGTGGTTCCAGCGCCTGTCTTACAAGCGCAAGGGCACCGGTTCGATCCCCGGTAACCACATTACAACACTGGGCATGGAGACTCACGCCCAGCAGCAATCAGTACCACATACCACAGTGCCGGGCGTGGTGGCTCACACCTGTAATCCCAGCACTCGGGAGGCAGAGGCAGGAGGATTGCTGTGATGTGAGTTTGAGGCTGAGCTCAGGGCCAGCCTGAACTATAAAGCGAGACCCTGTCTCAAAAAAAACCTAAAAAAAAAAATAAATAAAATTTCCAGAAATTTAGCATAAGAACAGATTCTTTAAAATGTTAGAAAAAGAAAATAAATCACCAATAAAAGAAAGCCCATCAGAAATGATATAGGGGAAACAAGGCTAACTCCACTTGTTAGATACCTGGAACATGAGTTCCTGTTCTGTACAGTCAGAGAATGAATTTCAAGAATGAAGGATGGAGGTTAAAAGTAGGAAAAGATTATGAAGAAAGAAAGCTTTGGCCTAAGAGAAGCAAAAGGTGGGGGCAAAATGAGAGAACCTTCTACTTCACTTCTCATTGGGTTTTATGAGCATACCCTCGAATGAGGCGGGTTTAAGGTGAGACAAAATGACAGTAAACCAGTAGCATTGTAAATACAGTAACTTAGGTGACATTGGTACAATGAGAAATCACAACCAATAAGATTATTATAGCTAGAAAAGCTAGTTAGACAACTGGTAGGCAGATGGGTGAGACCAGCCCTCAAAAAGCTTGCAGAAAAGGAGACCTGTACCGAAGGTCAGTGCCACCAAAGAAAACCAGCCCTCCCAGATAGCAGTGGTAGGCCACACTTTCCTCCTTGGGCTGGAGGGTCAAGATCCTGATCCACCCCCTCCCCAGGAACGCAGTGATTGCAAATTCCCTGGGGTATTGGGTTGGGACTTTGGCCCACCAGGAAGTCTCCTAATAAAATAAAAACCCTGTACGTTTGCTGTGTGATTCAATTCCTCATTGGACCCCACTGATCAGTATTGCTTAAGCAGCTATACTTGTTGTAATCCCATTGGTTGATTGTAGTCTGTCCACTTTTTACACTCCCACTTTAGACCTGCCTCACATCATGGCTTTGCTCCATAAAAGCCCTCTGAAAAGTGAGGTGGGTGGGTTACCCACCTTTCCAGGTTCGCCTTTCTCTTTCTCTTAAACTTTCTCTCTCAATAAAACTTTCCTGCTCAAAACTCTGTCATTCCTAAAATTCATTCTTCAATGTAAGAAAACACGAACTGGTGTTTCAGGTTGAGAACTAGGCTTTGCTCCTCTGTATCAAGAGTACAAGTATAACTGCTCAGGCAATACTGATTAAATGGGGATCCAATAAGAAATCAAATCAGGGAACCAGCGTGTAAGAGTTTTTGTCAGGATCTCTGTGGGGTAGAAGAGTTAAAGTCCTGGCCCTCTACCCTGGGGTCCGACGCCTATTTAGCATATCAAGCCCTGCTGTCCATCGCTGGAGACCAGCACCTTATTTAGAATATCAACCACTCTTATTTATCTTCTGTGGGTGGGTAGTCTTTTCCTCCAGCAGCAATAACCTGCAAACTGGCTTCTTTGTTGCCCCAACTGCCTGCAAAATGTCTACCCTATTACAGAATCACAGCACAAATCTCAGCACAATCTCTTAAGGCAAGGAGAATCTGGAGTGAAGTATTTTAAGCCCAAACAAAAAACAACATACACTTTTTGGCATGTATCCTTGTACATGCAATTTTAAAATTTTGTCTTAAGATAACTGTAGAAGAAAATTTTACAGGTATGTAAATATCATGCCTAATTCATACTGTTCATATGTGACTTTTGCCTATTTTCTTACTTTTTTGTGTGTGGTGTTGGGAATCAAACGCAAGACTTGGCACTTGCAAGGCAGATGTGGCACCACTGAGCTAAATCCTCAACCTCAAAGACGGAAAGACTGGCCCCTTCCTTGTCTGTAGTAAACAGGGGAAGGGAACGTAACTAGAACCTTTGCATTCAGTTCTAGTCTCTTGTGAGTTTACGGCACACGGCGAAATGATTAATAATTAGGCAGAAATGAGGCTTAGAGAAAACTGAGCTTGGGTTTGATTCATGTTATTTTGGGCGGCAAGGACTTTGGATCTCAGCCTACCACACCTTTTATTATCTACAGTTCAAAATACCCAGAAAGGCAGGGCCACACCAACAATAGTCCTAGAAAAGTTATGTAGGTGAAGATTCTTCGGGGGCAAGGCAGATGTCAGCAATAGTTCTTGAGAAAGGGGAGATCTGGTGCAGTTCTGCCCTGAAGCATCACAGCATGTTGGACCATTGAGTCCCTGTTGTTATCAGAGATAAAGACAAGAGTTAAGTCCAAAGTCCTTTGTAGGCAAGAAGTCCTGGTCAATTTTGACCTTGCAATTCTCAAACAGGGTGGTTCCCAACACTCATCCATCCTTGGAGGAGAAATTCTAGTTTCTCTCTTGAGGGACTGAGGCTAGGGAGGGGTCCAACACGGCCTGGAGCGTGGGGCTGTAGCGGGGCCTATGTCCCTTGGACAGGACTTGGGTCTGAGGACCGGGCGGGGTGAGGGGCCCCCAAGTGTGGCTGACGGTGGGTGGGCGGGGCTGCGCTGGGTGGGCGGGGCTGTCCTGAGAGCCAGACTCACTGGCAAGCCAGGGATGCTGCTCCTTTATCTTCTCCAGGCCATGATTTTAGGTTTCGTCCCACTGGCTTATTCAGGGCCTTACAGAGTCATACTTCTCTCTAAGGTGACATTGTTTTTTAGTCTATCTAATTTATATTACAAATAGTCCGTGATGTAGTGCCTACCTGGGAAGCGCAAAGGGTCCCGAATTACATCCCTTGTACAATAAATCAATACATAAATAAAATAAGAGTATATGTTTTATTTTACAGGTTCACTAAAAATTTTATGTAAATCTATTCAAGATAATACATAAGTTACACTTTTAAAAGTATGTATTATGTAAATATATGCATAAAATGTATTTGTTATGTAAATATGTAGGAATGGGCAACTCATTCCATCGGCAAATTTTCCTCCTAGAAATAATCCTTTGCACTAAGTCCCTGATAATCTGTTATACATCAAGCACATGGAGGACAGGAGAATCCGTTGTGGATAAAAATTAAGGATATATTGTGTTATTGTCATAGCAATAGACAAAGAAACAGCAAAACTCAAAAGGCTCGACATAAATGGAGACCCAGTACTGTTACCAGGACCATTTCAGATCAGCGGGGCGAGCACGCTGTTCGAACAATTGACAGAAGGGTAGTTAGGTCTCCACAAAAATGAATCCGAGATAGATTAGAAACCCAAACATTAACAAAAAGCTTTAGAATATTAGAAAAATATTTCTAACAGATTTTGCTTTGTATATTTCAAAGATAGGATATTAACTGAATAGTATAATGGTTAAGAGTCCTTGATTTGGGTTTGTTTTG
>PVIR01011946.1:0-22517 GCA_004026965.1 Petromus typicus | reverse complement strand
GGTGGGCAGAGATGAGGGTTGGCGGGGGCATCCGGTGGAGCTGGGGTCCCCGCGCTCAGTGTGGAGGAAGAGGCCAGGCTGGCTGGGCGGCGGGAGGGGACGGGTCGGGGGCGGGCGCGCTTGTCCTCCGGGGGCTGCGCCGTGCAGCCCGTCCTACCGGCCGAAGGTGCCCTGGATGAGGCCGCCCAGTGCGCCACGGCCGGTAGCGTCTCCGTCACCGTTGGCGGCTCAGTCCGCCTCCCCCCACCCGGCGCCCCGCACCACGCTTAGGCCTCACCAGCCTCGGAGCGGGACGAGCCGGCCGGGAAGGGGACGGGGACCCCGGCCCGAGCTCCGAGCGCGCCGCTCCTAGTGGGAGCTGGTGCGTAATAGGCTCCGAGGTGTTTCTGGAGAACTTCTCTGTTTGGAGAAAGATCTTATCATCAATGGATAGAGTGGAGAAAATGTGGAAGACCTTCAAATACAGATGTCACAATCTTTCCGGTCAGGAGGGAGGAAGCCACAGTGAAACTGTGGACACGAACTCCAACAGGTATTTGTCTATCAAAGAGATAAGCGTCAGTCCCGGGACTCGGCCCCAGCAGCAAGGCAGCCCCTTAGAGGAACCGCAGCCCGCCCTGCAGCGCGGATTCAGTCCTTCCAGGAATTCTTCCTGGAGAACCGAAAGCGCGCCACTGAAACCCCTCCGACTGCTCAGAGGAGAGTCCAGAAAGATATTGATCCACGCGTCGCCCCAGGAGCAGGGCTCGCACGCAGAGTCCGACTCCAGATGTGCCGTGGGGCGGGGAGAGGCAGCGTCCCACCCACAAAGACCCCAGCTCCTCGGACACCGAGGACGGTTGGGGGGAGCTGGCAGTGGAGGCGAGGGCGGCGCTACAGTGGGAGCGCAGTGCGCTACGTGGGCCCCGTTTGGGGCAGAAGCGTCCCCGGAGCCGCTCTCCGAGGCGGAGGCTGCGGGACACGGCTGTGTTTCCCTACTGTCGCGTCCTGTTCCGAGGGCTACTCATCTGGCATCGAACCACGGGCGGGAATCATCACGTGGAGACAATGGTGGAGAAGCCTTTATTGCCAGCACTCTCAGCACTTATATACAGTTCCACTTCCTTGTTCTCAACCGCCCCAAACCAACCTTTTAGGGGGCAGTCTCTGTCTCTCTGTTTTCCTTTAATCACTGTGGCCCGGAGGGGCCCGCTGTGTACGTGCCGCCTTGCACTTCCTTTATGGAGCTGGTGTTGTTTAGCCCCAGGGGACCCCACACTGGACGAGGACTTGCAGCAGGCAGTCAAAACCCTTCTTTTCCAATAAAAGAGAAATACACCTTTCGGAATTAATGCTCGAGAAATGCCCCTTCCTGCTCGCTCAGATTCAGCTCCAAAATGGCATTTGATTAAAGGGTACACAGCTCCTGCGGGCCCACACTCAACCTGTTTTGATTCGTTGGTTTCTAGGCGAAAGGAATACAGGCTGAGCGAGGGAGGACGGTATTGCGGAAGAAGGGGCGGATCCTCCCCCTCCTCCAGGCACAAGAACATACTTTTCAAGTTAATGCACTGGTGAATCTCTTGTATAAACTAGGACCAAAGTGAGCTCCTGGAGTGACAGAAATGAGTAGGGACAGTTCCGCAGTTCCACAAGCACCTGTGACTCAGAAGAGGACTCGGCCGCCCTGTCTTTGCGTCTCGGAGGCAGAAGCAGCGCCGGTGTCTGGAGAACAGGCCGCCGAAGGGTCCCCACGCAGGCTGATGTCGTGCAGAGCCTCGGCAGGCTCCGCTTCCGGGAACCCCTGGTGCTGGGAAGGATCCACAGGAAGCCGAGGTCCTGCTGGAAGGGAAAAGGCCGCAGGCGCAATTTCGCTCAGGGACTAACCACCTCTTCTCTGTGAGCTTCCGCCGCTTGCACAGATCCCTGCACGCCCGGAGTGATGAGCAGTGGAAGCGCGACTCCAGTTCCCACGCCCACGACCCTCGCGTGTTCCACTCTTTCACCGTAACAGGACTTCTAGATCACCGTGAAGACCCCAGTTCCTGCATGTTTTGGGGAACCATTGCTAACTATGTCTGAACAGGGCCTTTCCCTTTAGCCTGCAGTGCGTCTGCCGAGCGGTCCTCTGCAGGTGCACTCCCTAGAATGGAACTGACAGCTCCCTTTGCCTTCCATATGACAGGATGTTTTAAGACCATCATTATAAGCAAAAGGCCACGGATGTACAGGTCAGGGCAAAGTGAACTCTTCTGTCCCCAGAAGGCGTCACCTAGACTTGCTTCGTGTTACTGCGAGTTTTGCCCACAGTCCGTAGGTTTAGTTCTAGTCTCTGTCAGTGCAGTCTGCTGTTACTCAGACAAACATGGTCCCTATTCAAATAACAGTATAGCGCTACAGGTGTGTAGTAAAGCTAGGAAAACAGTTGCTGGCTTAGCTAACCGTTTGGTTTTTCGTGAATGTAGCTATTAAATAGGGCAACTCTGGGGCATTTCTTTATTGAGAGAGAGAGTAAATCATTCTCATTTTGTAGTTCAGGCTGGCCCTCAAATCACTTTGTACCCCAGGCCAGCCTCAAGATCAAGGCAATCCTCCTGCCTCTGCCTCGAGAGTGCTGGGATAATAGGTATGAGCCTCCACGCCCCGCCTTTGTGGTGTGTGGTTACCAGGGATCGAACTCAGGACCTTGTTCTTGCCAGGCAGACGCCGGAACCTCTGAGCTAAATCTCTGGTCCCAAGAATTCAGTTACTTACTAAAGAATAAGTTACTAGTATTGGATGACTATACCAAGTGTGACAAATGTTTGAAATTATTTTTTCTAAGAATTTTTCTATACTCTTCCACTATTAAGTGATGTTTGTAATTACTATAAATCAAGGTTTGGAAGTCCAAAAAGTGAAAGACTACCTTTTAGGGGAAATAAAAATAATGCAACTTTCTGGCCACAAGGAGTATGTACAGTTCACTTGAGTGTTGATGTAGTTTATAGTCAGTCTCCTTTTCTCTTCTTCAAAAGGTACTGTTTAGTAAGCCAGGTTTTCTGAATAGTCATTCTTAAAATCTCAGACTTACGAAGTTAGTAGTAGAATTTTATTTAAAGGTGCTAGATACCGATTTTTTTTTTTTCCTTAATAAATGCTGAAACTTAAAGCAGACCTTGGGAAGAGCTGCTACAGTCGCGGTCCTGTGTGATGTTTTAAGTTGATGTGTGTGGTCTAAACCTTGTTTCATTACATTTGGATCATTTCCTGCGCCCAAGATGAGCTTATGAACCATGAAGAAAGAGACTAGAGATTGCCCCAACAAGTCAGATAGTAGTAACTACAGTGGCTGCTGATATTAAGATTATTGTTAAACTATAATTAATAATTTGGATGACGGTACTTATCTCTCTGTTGTAAACTCTTACAGATGAATTGTTTATAATTTATAGAACTTCAGTGCAGTTAATTTTTCATAGAAAAACCTGGAACCTAAATTGTAGATTTTTTTTTTTTTTTTTTTGAGACAGGGCCTCGCTTTGTAGTTCAGGCTGGCCTCAAACTCACATCACAGCAATCCTCCTGCCTCTGCCTCCCGAGTGCTGGGATTACAATCCTGAGCCACCAGGCCCAGCACTGTGGTATGTGGTTCTGATTGACGGTGGCCATGAGTCTCCAGTAACCCCCAGGGATCGAACCTGAGCCCTCACAAGACAGGGCCCTCACAAGACAGGCACCGGAACCTCTGAGCTAAATCCTTGGCCCTAAATTGCAGATTTAAAAGGTATTGCACAACCATTGTATTTGTAAATAACTTTACTTAGTACCTTTTTGTCATTTAGAATAGTGTGGAATACAACTTGAATGAGCGCTTTGGGAAGTGTTACCAAGTTCTAGTGTTTGTTTAGTACTGAAGTGAATTTTTAGTTCTGTCCTGACCTTTGCACTATGGTGGCCTGATCCATTCTTGTGTCCTTTGCTAATGTGCTCTGTACCACTGGTGAATGTCCTTAGTTTCCTTACCATTTGCTACAGAAGGTCTTTTTATATTCCTATGATTATTGCCAAGGCTACAAAAGAGGAAAGCTATATTTGTATGTAACACTAACCCTTTGACTGCTAACATATTTTCTGCTTGCTCTGCCTTGTTCTGGCTGCTTTTTTTGCACCAATAAAGTTTGTTTGGTGTTAAAAAAAAAAAAAAAAGATGTCATGTGGCCAGGAATTTAGCTCAGTGGATGCAGAGTCTGCCCGGCAAGTGCTAGGTTTCAAATTCAATCCCTGATACCATACACCACAGTGCTGGGCATGGTGGCTCACGCCTGTAATCCCAGCATTCAGGAAGCAGAGGCAGGAGGATTGCTGTGAGTTTGAGGCTCACCTGGGCTACATAGTGAGTTCAGGGCCAGCTTGAACTACAACGGGAGACTTTGTCTCAAAAAAAAAAAAAAAAAAAAAAGATGTCATGAAAGATGATTTCCAGAATAGCTTCAGAAAGTGGTAAGAATGATGGGATAAGTATGTTCAAATTGAGGAGGTATGAATGGCAAAGTGTCTTTTTACTATAATAATTTTTTACTTTTTATTTAAGCATTTTTCATACTTATGGTCACATGCCATATTTTGTATGTTTTAAAAATCATCCATATTGATTGTACAGTATAATGAATTAGAGAAAAGATAATGTCTTTTGAAGAAAAAGAAAAGATAATGTCTTCTGTTATACATTTTCCAAAATTTTGCAGTTGTCTATTGAATACATACATTTGGTCTGGAAGCTCATGTTTTTCAGCTTGAGGAAATTTCTTGGTTTATTACCCTCTTTCTATGTTTTGTTTCCTTTCTTTCTGAAATTCTGCCAACTTTTTTTTTTTTTTTTTTTTTTTAGGTTTTTTGAGACAGGGTTTCGCTTTGTAGTTCAGGCTGGCCCTGAGCTCAGCCTCAAACTCACATCACAGCAATCCTCCTGCCTCTGCCTCCCAAGCGCTGGGATTACAGGCGTGAGCCACCACGCCCGGCACTGTGGTATGTGGTACTGGTTGCTGCTGGGCGTGAGTCTCCATGCCCAGTATGGTATGTGGTTACCGGGGAATCGAACCCGGGCCCTTGCGCTTGCAAGACAGGCTCCAGAACCACTGAGCTAACTCCCCAGCCCCAATTCTGCCAACTCTTGAAAATTGTCCCCACTTTCCATCTAATCCTTCTGTTCAGTTTTATTTTTTTATTTTTTTTAGGTTTTTTGAGACAGGGTCTCGCTTTTGTGGTTCAGGCTGGCCCTGAGCTCAGCCTCAAATTCACATCACAACAGTCCTGCTTCTGCCTCCCAAGTGCTCGGATTAAGGCGTGAGCTAACACGCCCAGCCCGTGGGTATGTGGTACTGATTGGTGCTGGTCGTTCGTCTCCATGCCCAGTATTGTATGTGATTACTGGGCCACTGAACCCGGGCCCTTGCACTTGCAGGACAGGCACCAGAACCACTGAGCTAAATCCCCAACCCCACAGAAGCTTTTTAATTTGCTAGGATCCTTTTTATAATTCTTAGTCTTGTTTCTTGTGGAGTTGGTGTTATGTATAGAAGTTTTCAATAATTTTACCTATTTTATTTCAAACAGATCCAGTGTCACTGTTTTTAGATCCATTGATTTTTTTTTTTTTTAAGGTTTTTTGAGACAGGGACTCACTTTGCAGTTCAGACTGGCCCTGAGCTCAGCCTCAAACTCACATCACAATCCTCTTGCCTCTGCCTCCTGAGTTCTGGGATTACAGGCGTGAGCCACCACGCCCGGCACTGTGGTATGTGGTACTGATTGCTGCTGGGTGTGAGTCTCCACACCCAGTATAGGTATGTGGTTACCAGGGAATCGAACCCAGGTCCTTGCGCTTGCAAGACAGGCGCCGGAACCACTGAGCTAACTCCCCGGCCCCTAGATCCATTGATTTTTGATCCATTTTGATAAGACTTTAGTACAGGGTGACAGATGTGGATATTTTACCAGAAGGTGGCAGTGTGATGTAAAGACTAAGTGCTGTTTAGAAAATAAGAATGAATTGTGGACTGAGATTGTTCTTTCTTGTGTTTGTGCATACTCTCTTTATTTTTAGTTTCCTTACAATATTTGCACATATTTATGGGTTACAGTATTATAAGTTGATGCATGTAGATAATGTGATGATGCCACCCAGGCAATAATAATTCCCGTCTCCTCAGTTATCATTTCAGTGTGCTGAGAGCCACTGGACTCTTCTAGTTATTTTAAAATACATAATAAATTATTAAAAGAATAAATTGTAAAGATCTATTGCATACCAAAATAGTATACTATAAATATCAAAATTGCTTTACAAGTGGACTTCAAATGATCTTACTATTTTAAAAATACGTGAAGTAATGGATATGGTAATTCACTTGATATAATTATTCCTCTACATTTATATATATATATGTAGAGATATTAATATAGAAATATATAATTATTTGTCATTTAAAAATAAATCCCAGCCTTCTGGAAGGCTGAGACAGTTCAAGCTTAATCTTGGAAACAGTAACTTAGTAAGAGCCTATCTGAAAATTTAAAAAAAAATAAAGAGAGAAATGGGGATGTAGCTCAGTGCAAAGGCTCTATCTTTAATTCCCCACTACTGCAATAAAAAATATTTTAAAATAATTTTTAATTATGTGGAAGCTATCTGATGATTCATCCTGCTTTACAGAAAATAGTCATTTTGAACACCTTAAAGGGAAGAGGAAGTGACAATAATGTTCTGTGTAGCAACATTTGAGGTATTGAGTAATCCTAACCCAGAGAAAGTTTTATTTTGTTTTGTTTTGTTTCTAGTTCTGTGAATTGAAAGGGCCTCCACACTGAACTATTTCCCCAGTCCCTTTATCTTTCATTTTGAGATGGAGTCTCACTGAATTGCCCAGGCAGAGTTCAGACTTGCACTTTGCCTGCCTCAGCCTCAGAGGTACTGGGATTATAGCCATGTGCCATGCACATAGCTACCATAGAAAGGTTTTAGCAACACAACAGATGCCTGATAGCCAAATTTCCTCACCAGACAGACATCGTTTTCAGGTTAGGTCTGAACTTCAACACAAGGGCAGACTAAGGTCAATGACTGATTACACAGGAGCCCACATAAATGCAGTGCCTCAGGATGGATCATCTCCTGGTGCAAGTTCCAAGACTACGGGGAGTTAGCTCAGTGGTTCCGGCGCCTGTCTTGCAAGCGCAAGGACCGGGGTTCCATCCCAGGTAACCACATACAATACTGGGTGTGGAGACTCACACCCAGCAGCAATCAGCAGCACATACCACAGTGCCGGGCATGGTGGCTCACGCCTGCAATCCCACCACTTGGGAGGCAGAGGCAGGAGGATTGCTGTGATGTGAGTTTGAGGCTGAGCTCAGGGCCAGTCTGAACTGCAAAGTGAGTCCCTGTCTAAAAAAAAAAAAAAAAAAATCCAAGACCCCTAATTATGAGGCCTCCTTGCATAGCTCCTCCTCCTACCCTGTCCTGCTCCAAGTGAGTTCAGAGTTAGCCTGGGTTAAATGTTGAGTTCAAGGCCACTTTGAACTGCACGGAAAGACCCTATCTCAAACAAAAGAAAAAAAGAGAATAATATCTATTTTGTTCTCTGCTCTATCCTTAGAAGGTAACATTGGTTATTGAAAGATATTTGTCTTACTAATTTTTTTAGATGAGGTCTTATTACCCAGGTTGATCTGAAGTTCCTGGATTCAAGTGATCTTCCTGCTGCAGCTTGCCAAGTAGCTAGGATGATAAGCACTGGACACTATATGTGGCTTATAAATATTTACTAAAAAAGGAAAGACTGAGAAAACATTTCATTTGCTCTGGACTGTCCCCAACTGACCAAATAATATATTGCCCTCTACTAGTGAGAACTGCAGTGAAAACTGATGAATGTCATTTGCTGGCCGGGGAAATCCCGAAACTTATGAAAATTACCCACTAGAAATCTTGTATGTCAATGCAAATACCTTAAATTCTGGGGCCAAGGATTTAGCTCAGTGGTTCCAGTGCCTGCCTTGCAAGCGCAAGGGCCTGGGTTCGATCCCAGGTAACCACACACCAGCAATCAGTACCACACACCACAGTGTCGGGCGTGGTGGCTCACCCCTGTAATCCCAGCACTCGGGAGGCAGGAGGACTGCTGGTAAGTTTGAGGCTCACCTGGGCTACATAGTGAGTTCAGGGCCAGACTTTCTAGTTTAGTTTTGTTTAGTTTATAGCTTTGTTAAAGTTGTTTTGTTTTTTGTTCATTTTGTTGTGTTGGAGAAGCGTTGTTTTATCTTTTTGTTTGTTTTATTTTGTTCTGCAGTGCTAAGCAAGTGCTATTCCATCTCACTCCACCCTCAGTCCATTATCTGAGATTTCTTGTAAATTGAAAAGCACTTTCTGATGCTCAGGCTATGTAATGTAACCCCTAGAGCATGTTCATGTTATAATCAATCAATTCTTTCATCCCAAAGGTGATCAACAATAGGAAAACTCTCAAGGAAGCGTAGAAAAACAAGAGTAGAGCTGGGCATGGTGGCTCACACCTGTAATCTCAGCACTCAGGAGGCAGAGGCAGGAGGACTGCTGTGAGTTGGAGGCTTGCCTGGACTACATAGTGAGTTCCAGGACAGACTGAACTACAAAGTGAGACCCTGATTCAAAAACCTTAAAAAAAAAAAATACAGAAGTAGAAAGAGTATGAAAAATAAAGCCTGGGGCTACAGCTGTGCAGTAGAGCACTTTGTAGTACACACAAGCCCCTAGCTTCTATCCCCAGCACTTCAAAATATTAAATTAAAAGCAGAAGCATCCAAGATAAATGTGATCATTCTGCACCACAGACATATATTTTAAAAAGCAGAAGTCTGAGTTCAATGGTGCAAGAGGGTGAGAAGTTCTCCTTTGGAGAGCAGTATCCTGAGTTGGGGAGCCTAAGCTGCGTGTGCCAGTTGTCATAAGATTTCTTGAGCTAAGGTGGTAGGTGGTGAAACCTTGGAAGCTTCCAGAGCTGGCTGCTCTTATCCACCCCATAGCATGACAGGACCAAGACTTCTTCCAGGTAAGTGTGGCAGACCTCTTCCTCACACTATGCCCAGCGGGGCTTCTTGGTTCAACAATTATCTGGGACTTTATCTTTCTTCTTTTTATTTCTTTCTTTCCTTCTTCCTTTAGATTTGCTTCCTTCTTTACTGTCCCAATCAAACTATGCTCTCAGACACCCCTTCATAGTTTTCTTATGGTCCGAACCCAATGGTATTGTTCCCCTTTGTCTTCCCCAGTTCTGTTTTCTAACCAACAGACATCCTCTCCGCCTTCATAACTTCTTTAAACCAGTGCTACTCTCACTATTTTTCCTTCCTGTCTTGTGGGCTTTTTCTTCTTCTTTCTCCTTTTCCTGACCTAAGAATTTTGATCATAACTGTGACTGACATTTTTGAAAATTCATCATGAACCCACACATGTATAACTGGCAGAACAAAATTTAGATAGTCTCGTTTAGAAATGAGCAACTTCTCCAAACTTCCTTCTGCTGAACGCATAACCAACAGATGAGGAATACGCCAGTGCTGGTCCCCGGAGGTTGGGACCCAGTCTCCACAGGAAGGGGACAGATCCAGCTCTACATGGCTGACAGCAGTAAACCTAACATGGAACTGTACATTATTTTCCTGAATTTCCCCTTCGCACTTTCCCTACTATCTTAGGTACTTTTCTCACTGCTGAGACAAAACACCTGATACCCAAAATTGATAGAGGGAAGGTTTATTTAGCTCACAGTTTAGAGAGTTTTCAGTCCATAGTCAGCTGGCTCCGGGCAGTGTGGCATGGCACACAGGAATCATGGAGGAGAAAGTTCATGACGGGCAGAAGGTAGCAAAGCAAAAGCAAGCAAGGGTCAGCCACACAGTCTGTGTCCCTGTCTTTTCCAGGCTACTTAGGGAAGGTAGCACTCACAGCCTTCATCCGACTGCCCTTGAGCCCAGCATTGCAACATGACAGTTCCAGTGTCCCCCACTTAGATCCAGACACCTCTGAAAAAGGTCACCTATGACCTTCTGAGGCCCTGGAGAAACATATAAACATAAACCATCACTTACCACATAAGACCTTTACATACCGCACAGGTGGGAGATGCTGATTTCAGGCAAATATGCCCCTTCCATCTCCTGGGAGCTAGCTTTTAATACTTCCTTGTCACCAAAATGAATGTCCTCCTTTCATTTGAAGAATGACAGGCAAGCAGAACTAAGCACACGGACCTAAGTGGCTGGTAACGCAGGTACTGATGGCTGATGTAGGTTCTAGTTAAAATTTCTTAGCTTTACCATGATGAGAAAGCATGCCCAGACAATTATTCTGTTTTTCACTTTTAGTATATCATTGAATAAATTACGTGAGCTATTACACATTTTATAACAAATTAAGTTAATGGAAATGTTCTGAGCATGTTTAAAATAGGCCATTTTAGCTTGGCAAACAGTAGAGCCAAGGTGGCTTATCTCTGTAATCCCAACACTCAGGAGGCAGACGCAGGAGGACTGCCTGGAGTTCAAGGCCAGCCTGGGCTACTTAGAGAGTTTAGGGTCAGCCTGAACTACAAAGCAAGACCCTGTCTCAAAAATAAATAAATAAAATAAAATAATGAAAGAAAGTAAAATAGGCCATCCTATTCAGTAGGTTAAGTGTACTGAATACATTTTAAAAATTTATTTACAATACAGGGGACTAAACTGAGGACTTCATGCATGTTAGATAAGTACTGTACTACTGAACTACCTTCTTAGCCACTTTTATTTTATTTTTACACAGAGTATTTCTAAAATGCCTAAGCTGGCCTGGAACTTACAATCCCCTTGCCTCAGCCTCCCAAATAGCTCCCGTGACAGCTGGGCAGCACCAGGCCTGCTTAAATGTAGTTTCAACTGAATGATATTTTCAACTTATCATGGGTTTAGTAGAATATAAGCACTTCATAAAAGCAAGTCTTACAGAGTACTCACGAGGAGGTATTATTTCAGATGAGAAACGAGGGGACAGAAAGTTTATGTCACCTGTCCAAGGCCACACAGCTTGTAAATTGCAGAGGGGTAGGAGTCACACCTCAGCCACGCAGCCCTGAGTCTCTGCTTCTGCCACAGGGTTCTGCCCGGGGTCCTGCCTTTCTACTCTCTCTCCCTGCAGAGTGTTATGATTCTGTGGCTTCAGCCACCATGTGTGGTTTCCCATCTTTTAAATCCTATCCATCGTCCAGCTCCAGATCAAATAACCGCATCTGTAGTCACATTTCAATCTCAGCTTGCTTCTCTTAAACACCAAGCTGAGCTAAAATTGCTTTATTTTCATTAGCTTCCAGCATCTCCACACTACAGATACGAAATGGCATCAGAGAGAGAATGTGTGACTTGCTCAAAGCTGTGTGGCTGTTTAGTTTCAGATAGACCATCCCATAGATAGACCATCAGGTCTATCAAAATAACATCAGCAAGGTGAGGGAGAATACCACATTGCGCTCACCTTTGAAGTCCCTCGTGCAGCAGCTCATGTCAAAGGGTTCAGCGTATATCTGTGGAATCAAATGTGAGAGACACACCAAACAGGGCATGTTCTACTTTTTATCATCTAGAGGGATACTCCTGGAAACTTCTTTGATTACAGGTGTGAGCTAACACGCCCAGCATTGTGGTGTGTGGTTACCAGGGATTGAACTCAGGACCTTGTGCTTGCAAGGCAGACACTGGAACCAATGAGCTAAATCCCTGGCTCTAGTTCTGGAAACTTCTGAGATAGATTATTTGTGAATTTCAGTTATCCACAAACTCCCTGCCCATGTCACTGGATAGATCTAGCATGGCCGATGAAATGAGTATAAAATCTGGAATCAAATAGAATTTTAGTCTAGATGACAATTGAGACAGCTATTATCTTTCTGCCAAACTGCACTATACATATTCCCTCACTCAAGCTGTCACTACAACCACCTGCATTGTTGTTTCATCTCATTGCTTTGATTCTGTACTGAGAGAGAAGATCATGTGAAGAACAAACAGTAGAGCCAAGGTGCTCACTTCGCAACTAGCAGGCAGCAAAGAGAGAGGAAGGAGCCAGTGTCTGCTGCTGACCATCAAGGGCATCCTCAGGGACCTCACTTCCTCCCACATGACCCTGCCTCTTATAGGGTCCACCAGCTCTGATCTTCACTGTCAGGTGGAGATTAAGACCTGTCTCATGTGAGGCTTTGGGAGCCTATAAGATCCAGATCATAGCAACAGCCCAGCTGAGAATACATTCATGAGAAGAACAAAAATATCTAACATGCTTTGTGACAGGGGTCCCAAAATGGCTGATCACAAATTAGGCCTGGTATTATTGCCCTGGCAGGGCTCCAATTTGTAGTCCTCCTGTCTCAGCCTCCCAGCATGCTGGGACTATAGGCATTTGCCATACCCAGATGTAACCCTTCTTCTTATAAAGCCAGTGACTGAAGTCTCATTGGATCAAGGCTCTACTCTTATGGCCACACCCATTTAACCTTAAACATCTCCCAACACTCCTAATTCCTCACTCTCTTAATTCCTCACAAAGAGAGCTAAATGTCAACATGAATTTTGATGTGGGCTTTCAAACCATCACAGTACCACCCCCCTCATTGATAGACTAAAGGCCACCTTCTCAGGAGATAACCAACATTATAAAGTTATCAGTCATAAGGGCCAAACTGCAATCACACCACACTAGAATATTATGTGTGCTGGTGGGACTGAAATTGTCCCACACCATTAGAAAAGTGTCATTGCCCAGAATCAACACTCCAGATACTCGTACTGTCCAGGACTCTGCTTTGGGATCCCGTTGACCCCCTCACAACCCAGCACCCCAAAGGTTAACATCTCCTGCATCAGAAAGGGCCTCCAATATCCAGGTGATGCCTGTGCTATCATCTTTACAAGTAGCAAATGGTTCTAGAAGTGAGTACATAATAAAAGAATGAGAAGAAGGTAAGAAATAGCAATCCCAGAAAACTACATCTTAGGAAGAGAACAAAAGAAGAAAGCCAGCCATCCAGCTTCTTCTGGTCTTTGCAGAAGCAGAACTGTAGCCAAACAGAAATGAGCAGATTTGGGGAAATCAAGAAGAGCAAAAAGTACTTCATGACTTTAGAGCCTGATCTAGTTCTGTTTTAGTAAATAAGGTTATTGGTACACTTTAGGTGTACATGATGGTCCCACTCCTCGTGCGGAATTTGTACCTGTACATGATACATCTTGATTCTCATTTTCCCCATTTTGCTGCCCTCCCTTCAACCCCATGTCCCCTCCTTATTGACAAAAGCTTTGTTTCCATTTTTCCTTCTCCTCTTTCCCTTACCCCCTCCCTAGTTCCTCTACCCATTTGAACATTGGCTTCCTTTTTCACATTATCCATTGTATAATGGATAGTTTCACTTTCTCACACTGAGAGAACTAATTTGAAGAAAAAAATAGTTATTTCCCACCCAAGATGTACTTTCAGTCCCCATAAAGAAGAAGACTTTGATTCTCCCTCACTTGATTTTGGTGGGTTTGTAACTCCCTTGTAACCAAGAGAATATGGTGGAAGTGTAGCTGCAAGATTTCTGAAGGTTTTTTTGTTTTTTTTTTTTTTGAGACAGGATCTCGCTTTGTAGTTCAGGCTGGCCCTTAGCTCAGCCTCCAACTCACATCACAGCAATCCTCCTGCCTCTGCCTCCCGAGTGCTGGGATTGCAGGTGTGAGCCACCACACCTGGCACTGTGGTATGTGGTGCCGAGGGCTGCTGGACGTGAGTCTCCACACCCAGTATTGTATGTGGTTACGGGGGATTGAACCGGGGCCCTCGTGCTTGCAAAGCAGGCACCTGAACCACTGAGCTAAATCCCTACCCCGAGGCTGGGTGTTTTGTTTTTTTTTTTTTTGAGACAGGGTCTCCGTTGTAGTTCAGACTGGCCCTGAGCTCAGCCTCAAGCTCAGCCTCAAACTCACATCACAGCAATCCTCCTGCCTCTGCCTCCCGATTGCTGGGATTACAGGCGTGAGCCATCACGCCCGGCTTTTTTTTTTAAATAGGACTCTCACTTTATTTATTATTTATTTATTATTTATTTTATTTTATTTATTTATTTTTTTTTGGACAGGATGTCGCTTTGTAGTTCAGGCTGGCCCAGAGCTCATACTCAAACTCACATCACAGCAATCCTCCTGCCTCTGCCTCCCGAGTGCTGGGATTACAGCTGTGAGCCACCACGCCCGGCACTGTGGTAGGTGGTACTGGTTGCTGCTGGGTGTGAGTCTCCACACCCAGTATTGTTATGTGGTTACCAGGGGATCAAACCCGGGTCCCTGAGCTTGCAAGACAGGTGCCAGAAACACTGAGCTAAATCCCTGGCTAGGTTTTTAAAGGTGCTGTGGCTTCATTCTGTAGAACGCTAATGCTTTGAGTTTAGAGTTGAGAGCTGCCTTGGAAGGAACACGCCTGAGCTCCCCCTATTGGAAAGAAACCCAAACTGTCCCAGACTCTGAGAGTACTTGAAATTACACCTTCAGCTCCTATCACTGACTGCAGCTTCATGAGAGACCCAAACAAGGGTCACTCAAAACAAGCCCTTTACAGGATCCTGGCCTGCAGAGCCCATGAGAAAGAACAAGATGAACATGTTTGAATTCATTATATTTTTGTGACTTTTTAAAAAATTTAACGATAGATAACTGACACAAATCTCCCTTGAGATATTTTCAGGAGTTTTTCTGCAATTCTTTCATGTCTCTTCCTTCTGCTTCCCTTGTGTTCCAGGACTTTGCCTTCTTCTGAGCTTGTCCGGAGCTGTGGGCCGTGCGGCGTCAGGTGAGTACTAACAAACTCCAAGGAAGGTGTGAGCCAAGGCTGGTGCTGGGCCCCCGCGTCCTACAAGACAAAGATGGCTTCCTCTGGGGACTGTGCTGAAAAGCTTTGCTCCTGCAATCTTTTATTTGTTTCCGTTATCATTACAATCCAGTTTTGGACTCGTGTGTGTGTGTGTGTGTGTGTGGTACACAAGGGACTGAATTGAAAGCTTTCACACTGACCTACATCCCCAGCCCTTTTTATTTTTTACTTTGACACAAAGTCTTGCCAAATTGCCCAGAGTAGCCTTGAACTTACATTTCTCCTGCCTCAGCCTCCCCAGTAACTGGGCTTATGGGTACGTGTTACCACACCTGGCTTTTAGGATTCAGTGGACTTTTAATTGGTTGGACTTTGCTAATCAGAGTGAGCACAAAGTGGAGTAGGAAGAGTGAGTACAACACACAGGATCTGAGGGAGTAAATGTTCTAGTGAGGGGAGACAGAGCGGTGGCAGCCAGCATCTTCAGATCATAAACAAGTCACTGAGCCCCACACCTGCAAAGACACTTTTCCCCGTCTGGCTGTCTTGCTCAACTCAAGTTAAAAAGTGAGAAGGGCACCAGGCACAACAGCACACTCTTATAATCCCAGCTACTTGGAAGGCTGAGGCAGTCTAGGAAATTTAGCAAGATCAAAAAAAACTTTATAGAGCCGGGGATATAGCTCAGTGGTTCCGGTGCCTGTCTTGCAAGCGCAAGGACCCGGGTTCGATCCCCGATAACCACACACCATACTGGGCATGGAGACTCATGCCCAGCAGCAACCAGTACCACATACCACAGTGCCGGGCGTGGTAGCTCACGCCTGTCATCCCAGCACTCGGGAGGCAGAGGCAGGAGGATTGCTGTGATATGAGTTTGAGGCTGAGCTCAGGGCCAGCCTAAACCACAAAGCGAGACTCTGTCTCCAAAAAAAAAAAAAAAAAAAACTTTATAAAAGAACTCTAGGGTATAGTTCAGTTAGTGGTAAAGCACTTCCTAGTGTGCACCAGGTCCTGGATTCAATCTCCAGCATCACACACACACACACACACACACACACACACACGGAAGCAAGACAGGTGTGGTGGCATATACCTCTAATCCCAGCGCTCAGGAGGACTGAGGAATGCTCCAGGCCAGTCTGGGTTACATCGGGAGTGCAGGACAGCCTGTGCTATGTACCAATGCCCTTCTCAAAAAAAAGAAAAGAAAAAGAAAAAATGGAAGCCGCTAGGACACAGTTGTGATAAGACCGAGGAAAGGGATGGGCAAGGGTGGTTACACCGGAGGCAAAATGGGCTGCAGGCCTGAGTCATGCGGACTCAGGAGCTAGGAATCCATCCACTGGGGGAAGAAGTGGGTACATTAATGCGTTGAGAGCCAACAATGTGGGGTTCCCTGTGGCTAAACAAGGCCGGCTCCATAAAGGGAGAACAAGGCGGCACGCACACAGCGGGCCCCTCCGGGCCACAGTGATTAAAGGAAAACAGAGAGACAGAGACTGCCCCCTAAACGGCTGGTTTGGGGCGGTTGAGAACAAGGAAGTGGGGCTGTATATAAGGGCTGAGAGCGCTGGCAATAAAGGCTTCTCCACCATTTCGTCTCCACGTGATGACCCCCGCCCGTGGTTCGATGCCAGATGAGTAGCCCTCGGAAATGGGACCTGACACAACAAGAAGAAGCGACAGACACCATGTTGCAACATTCTAGTGGTTTCCCATTAGCAAGACCTGAAATGTTTGCAGAAGCACCAGGGGATGCATCCTGAGCACAAATGCTCTTCCCTGTCTGCTCTCCACTTCCAATCTGCGCAGACATGGAGTCGCCCCCAGCCCCACCAGATCAAACCCCAGCCCCTTCACTGCCATCCACCCCCAGGGGACCCCAAGGTAAGACTCTGATGAGTCTCTATACGAATGAAGGTGTGTGTGGGGCTACAAAGACAGCGTCACGTGAGAATGGGGTAAGGACTCTCTCATGGTTGGTTAATGGGGGTGTAGTTGGGTACAGTCTTCTTGAAAGTGAATCTGAAAAGACCATCAGTATTTAAAGGTACATACTCTTTCAGAGAGCAATTATACATCTGGAAATTACCTAAAAGTAAAATTTCTGGCTATGCATATAACTCCATGACAAAGTGCTTGCCTACGGGCGCTGGATTTGATCCCCAGCACCACCAATAAAGTCCTTTCTGAAAAGTGTCATATCAAGTATAAAAATAAAATTCCAGATGTGCATAAAGGTTCCTAAGGAGTTGCGGATCACACTTTTGTTGTAGTAGCATATCAGGGATGGCTTATTCCCAGGATGGAAAGTGCTTTTAAAAATAACAGGCAGGGGGCCAGGGATTTATCTCAGTGGTTCCGGCGCCTGTCTTGCAAGCGCAAGGGCCCAGGTTCGATTCCCCGGTAACCACATAACAATACTGGGCGTGGAGACTCACCCCAGCAGCAACCAGTCCCACACACCGCAGTGCCGGGCGTACTCGGGAGGCAGAGGCAGGAGGACTGCTGTGAAATGAGTTTGAGGCTGAGCTCAGTGCCAGCTTGAACTACAAAGTGAGACCCTGGCTCAAAAACAAACAAACAAACAAAAATACAAAAGCAAAGAACATGGTATAGAGAAAGGGGCTGCACATATATTTATTTATGTTTGGAGATTTTTCTGGAGAAATATGCAATAAAAAATTAACAGCTTAGAATAAGGATGACAAAGGTTTATTGTTTATTTTTTTCAATTTTGTGGACATAGTCTCATAAACAATGAAATCTGTAACAGAAATACATCTATGTGTACCTTTTATCAGATTTGAAGATGAGGCTGTAGAGGCACAGAGAGAGTGAGATGCTCGACAGGGGACAGAGCTAATGAACAGGGGACCAGAAACGAACCCAGGGTCCAAGGCCTGAATCAACTCCTCCTCCCTTTACAAACTGTACAGAGATCTTGAGACTAGCAGTTATATTTCATTGAGAAATGAGCATATTAAAGCTAGTTTAGGGAATGCCAACCTTTATCATGGACAAGAATCCAGCTTATTTCTGCAACTTAGGGGTGAGGTTTCTGATTTTTTAGTGTACTAAAATTTCACCAAAGGAAAAGGTGGCCCTCTTGAAGATTCTGCCTAGAGGATGGCCAGTGAGTATGTTACCTAGTGACTTGTTACCCCCCTTTCTGTCTCTGCAGGTTGCCACTGCCCCCAAAATGCTTACTGTTATAGTCACGACACTTGTGCCTGCAACCCTGGATACGTTTCTCAATCTCGGCAGAAAACGTTCACATTCCCCTTGGAGACATGCAAAGGTAATGAAATGATTTATGTATGAGTAAGGGAGAAGCCTCCCAAGGTCTGCGGGGTAGAGAGTTCCCAGGAATATGCTGTGCTGAAAACTCACCAACTTGGCCTTCATGGAAAAAGACTTCCTTGAAGCCAGAAAGAGTGAGCTGTTCCAGGATCTGGTTAGCCCTCCACCTTCTCCTGTGTAACACAGGTGTGATAGTGCTGACGATGGGAGGTCAATGAGGAGCTCAAACCAGATAATGAAGATGACGAGCTTACAAAGCACTTAGGTTAGTCAACTGGGTGACAAAACACCTGAAAAAAACAACTTAAAGGCAGGAGAGCTTCTCTGGGCTGGTAGTTTCAGAGATGCCAGCCCATGGCTGGCTGGCCCGTTGTTTCTGGGGCTGTGGTGAACATCACTCTTGGAGGGCGTGGCAGGGGAACTGCTCACCCAGAGGCACCCGAGAAGCTAAGAGAGGGAAAGGAAATGGTCAGGTCCCAACACACCTTTCAAGGCCATGTCCCTTGGGACCTATTTCTTCCAACCAGGTCCATTCTTTCCTTACTTCCCAGTAGAACGTTCAATGATGCACCTGTTCGTGGGTTAACCCACCAGTGTGCTCAGAGCCTGTGCGATGCAGCCACTTTCCCAAAGCCCAGGCTTTGAGCACCATTTCACAGGGATCGAGCCTTCGAATGGTGAGACTTAGGGGTCATCCCAGGTCCAAACAATCACTGCCTTATGCAGACTGTTTTTAGTAAGGGGACAAAATATGTACTGAGACCACAGGAGGACAAAATAAAATGCAGGGAGAGGCAGAAAATTTTCACAAATATATACCATATTGAACATAATATAGATATCTTTAGCTGTGGGAGGAAGGTACCTGGAATGGACATAGCTGGGTCAAATGGATTTCTTCTTTGTGACTGTACTACTTTCCATTTCCACCAACAATATGGATGGGTTCCTTTCTCCCCATAGCCTCACCAGCACTGGTGACCGGACATTCTTTTGGAATAAGATGGAACCTCACGTTTTTTTAATTTTCACATCTCTCATGGCCAGTGATGTTGAAGCCCTGGTCACCTAACATGTAAAATGTATCTCAGTTCAATATTGGAAACATGAAATCCCATAAAATAACACACTCCAGAGTTAAATTCATGTTGGGTTGTTTCAAGAGCATCCTTCAACTCTGCTGTTTCTTCATTGATTTTTTTTTGTTTGATTGATCTATCTCTGCACAAGTGGGGTATTCAGATCCTCCATAAAGACTGTGTATTTATTTGATTTTTTATGCCTAGCGGTATTGGTTTCATGCTCCAGTATTTGTTGCATATGCACTTGTAGCATCATCTCATCTTGATGAATTATTCCCTTAACTGTTATCTGGTGGCCTTCTTTGTCTCTTTGGATCAGTTTTAGCTTGAGATTTACTTTGTCTAAGATTAATATTGCCTCCACTGCTTGTTCTCAGGGTCCTGATGCCTGAAATATTGTTTCCTACCCTTTGATTCTTAGTTTACTAATAATATCTTTTTTGATCAGGTGAGTTGCTTGAATGCAACAGATTTTTGGATTCTGATTTTTTGATCCACTCTGTGAACCTGTGTCTTTTAAATGAGAGTCCTGCTGAATTCCTAATACTCCACTCTTTGTCTGTTGCTGATTCCTTTTTAATTTTTTATTGTTGTTCATCTATTCACCTTGCTTAAAGTATCCATTCTATCTGAATTTTCTATTGTGTTGGTTTTTACCAACAAAGGGTTTTCTGGAACTTCTGTCTAGAATATTCTTCAATGTTTTCTAAAGTGCTGATTTGGTATTCATAGAACTCTAGAGCTGTTATTTTAATGAAATATCCTCATTTATCAATCTCTTTGGAAGGAAAGTTTTGCCATATATGTTCATCTTGGTTGGAAGTTGTTTGTTTTCAACTGAAATACTTCACTGCATGCTCTTCTGGCCTTTAACGTTTGTGTTAGGACATCTGCTGTGGTTATGATGGATTTACCCTTGTATGTGAATTTTTTGTTTTCTGTGACTGCTTTTAGAGTTCTAGTTTTTTGTTGGTCAGCTGCCATTTTAATGATGATGGTCTTGGGGAACTTCATTTTTCATCCTGACTGATGTTCTTTTTTTTTTTTTTTAAGGTTTTTTGAAACAGGGTCTTGCTTTGTGGTTCAGGCTGGCCCTGAGCTCAGCCTCAAACTCACATCACAGCGATCCTCCTGCCTCTGCCTCCCTAGTGCTGGGATTACAGGCGTGAGCCACCACGCCCGGCACTGTGGTATGTGGTACTGGTTGCTGCTGGGGTGAGTCTCCACGCCCAGTATTGTTATGTGGTTACCGGGGATTGAACCCAGGTCCTTGCACTTGCAAGACAGGCGCCAGAACCACTGAGCTATATCCCCGGCCCGTGATTGATGTTCTAAAACCCCAGTTACTTGTATGTTGAACTTTTTCCTCATATTTGTATAATTTCCTTCTATGGTTTTCATAAACAAATTAGCTATTCCACATGTGCCATCTTCTAGTTTCTCAGCTCCAGTTAGCCTGTGTTGGCCTCTCAGGATCAGTTAGTAGCTGTCAGATGCATTTTCTTTTTTTGAGATAGGTCTCACTTTGTAGTTCAGGCTGGCCCAGAGCTCAGCCTCAAACTCACATCACAGCAATCCTCCTGCCTCTGCCTCCTGAGTGTTGGGATTACAGGTGTGTAATCATGCCATGTGTAATTACAGGGATTACAGGTGTGTAATCATGCCATGTGTAATCACCATGCCTGGCACTGTGGTATGTGGTACCAATTGCTGCTGGGTGTGAATCTACATGCCAGTATTGTATGTGGTTACCGGGGATCGAACCCGGGTCCTTGCACTTGCAAGACAGGCGCCAGAACCACTGAGCTAACTCCTCGGCCCCCAGATGCATTTTCTTGTTCTTACGTTTTTTGAGACTGCTCTCAGTACTTCTTCATAATTTACCATTTTGTCCTCAATTTCAGAAACCTTAGCTTCACGCTGATCACTTCTTTGATTTGTGAATTCTATACATTTTTATTATATCTTGTATTTCTGTCGGATACCTGGATTCCATATCTTTGGTAAATTTGTCATTCATGTCTTCAGCCATTCTGATATTAGGATATGTTTGCAGTACGTGCCATTTACAGTTGTCTTGGAGAGTGAGTGCATGTACATAATACAGCTGGTTTCTTTTTTAATCCTCTTCTCCTTTCCTCCCCCGCTCTCTCCTCCTCTAATTCCCCTTTCCCCATTTTCTTCTTCCTCTTCCTCTTCCTCTTCCTCCTCCTTCTTGAGACAGGGTCTCCCTTTGTAGTTCAGGCTGGTCCTGAGCTTACTATGCAGCCAAGGCAAGCCTCAAACTCACAGCAATCCTCCTGCCTCTGCCTCCCGAGTGTTGGGATTACAGGCGTGAGTCACCACACCTGGCACTGTGGTGTGTAGTTACTGGGGATCGAACTCAGGACCTTGTGCTTGCCAGGCAGGCACCTGGAACCACTGAGCTAAATCCTTGGCCCCATTTTTATCCTTGTTTACATTATTAACCTTAGCTCCTGTTTATGGCATATAATGTTTACATTGCCTAAGGTTATTAGGTTCCTGTGCCTGGCATATCTTTGTGGTACTTATTTCTCTTTCCTTTCTCCTTACCCCTCCTTCTTGATCTCTTGGACTTCTCCCCTTTGTACTTTACCTTACTCAAATGAGATTCCATTTGGTATTTAAGCTTGTGTGACTGATTTGTTAGAAAAGATTTTCTTAACAGCTGCAAATGCACAAGAAATAAAAGCAAGAAAAAACTGGGATTACATCAAATTACAAAGCTTCTATACAGCAAAAGAATCAGCTAGCAGGATGAACAGATAACCTAAAACATGGTGGGGGGGAGGGAAATGTAACAATTCCTCAGAGGACTGCTATCTAGGATATATAAAGAACTCAAAAAAATTAGACCACCTGCTGTGTGCGGTGGCAAAACCAGCAATCCCTGTACTGGCAGGCTGAAGCAGAAGGGTCACTGCAAGTTCAAGGCCAGCCTGGGCTATATGTGTGCTCAAGGACGCCCTGCTCTACGGAGCAAGAACCCCCTCTCCGAAAACAAAGCAAAAAAGTTACAGCACCTAAAATAAAGGACTCAAGACACAGGCAAGGGAAGTGAACAGATACTTCGCAGAGGAATTACTAATGGAACACATGAAAAATAATCTAATCTTTTCGTTCGCTTACCTCCAAATCCACATTGGTCTTTTTGTGTGATTATTTCGTAAACTATTGAGTAATGTCTCTTTTGGAAATTGCCAAGGTACTTTTTATGAAAGCATAAAACAGAATTTAATAAT
>PVIR01011945.1:0-45952 GCA_004026965.1 Petromus typicus | reverse complement strand
GAGAATTTACTAGATGTCCAAGTGAATATTAAACAGATACCTGGAATTCCAAGGAATTACTTTTCTAGACTACACTTTGGGGAGAGAAAATCATATAGATATTTAAATATATGACACTATAGCAGATCACTCTAAGCATGAGTATACACCAAGAGAGTAAGAGAACAGTGATGTATTATAACTGCATGTGAGAGTAGTCGGTAGTGTACAGAGAAAAACAGCAGTAAAAGTTGAGAGGAATCACAAGATAAGAAAAAAATATATTCAAGCAGAAGGAGTCAGATCTACTATGTCAAAGGCTATTGGTGTGAAATGTGTAATGTGATAGATTTGCATTAGCTCAATCCGGATAGGAGCAGAAGTATTGAAGGTAGGTTAATAAGAAGATACAGAAAATTCACTGAGTTCAGTCACCTGGGCTGCAGCCTTACTCTGGCCCTCCAAAGACAAGACTGTTTCTGGCCAATAGCATCTGTTACAAACAAATATAGATGGGATCTAGCTTGTATTAGGACCCACGTAATCTGATAGACTAATGTAGAGACCCCAGAAAGTCTTAATGACATCTGTGCTCCCTGTATCTTGTTCTTTTCTAGAGCTGAGGGCAGCATGAGACTCTGATGCTTATCTAGAACTAAATCTACGGTTATTAAATGTAGTTCACTTTGATCAAAAATCATGATTCTGGTTTCTAAAACTTCCATAGGTTTCAGGTAAGTCTATAATAACAATAGTAAAACTTAGAGTATGATAAATTTTGTAAAATGAAATGATTAAAATAAGAAATGTTTCTTCAGTCCATTTTTTCTAAGAATATTAAAAATATGCAATTTTTCAGTCTCTAGGAAACCACTGATTCAGATTCACTGTTCTCAAGAAAATATGGTCATATCTTTTCCTCTGTGTTTTTATAATTTAATTACTCAGGTCATGTGATACAATATAATTTATAGAGTGAAGGATTTCAGATATTGCACAAAGAGTTACTGATACAAGGTATGATAACTGAAGTAATGTTTATGATAGTGAGTTGTTTCCTCTACATTTTTCAAATTGTTCATTTTTGAAACCATAGAAGGAATAAAGACTGTTGATAGTGACTAGATACATTAAGAAATAATAATGGACTACAAAATATTATGAAATATACTTTAGAAGGTCTAGAAAACATGTAAACTATTACAAAATACTGCCAATAGTAACACAGTTTTAATTCAAGACTATTATACTGAAATTAGGGAGTAGATGAAGAGAAGATTGATGATTTCAGGACAATATTTTAAGGGTCTCTACAGTTACAAAGAATTATCAAAAGCATGTAGTGACTCATTTTTGCTCAGGGACCCTTGGTAAACATCTGTCACTCTGCCGAGGTTCAAGTGCCTCTGACTTCTCTTTCACTATACTTTTTCTATCCAGGGATAACCCAACACCAGTGGAAAAAAGAGTAACTTTAACATCAGAAAGAGACTTCAGTTTGATAATCATTTCCATATAGTAATATTGAGTACTTTGTAACTGGTGAATCCATAGTGTTTTACCCTATAGAATAAATAAAAAGAATATACATGTTGGGCTATATACCTGATCAATCATGTCTAGAATATCAAAACTCTGCTTTAATTTCACATATAAAGTCTGAACCTCAAGGACATGGTTTATAATAATACAGCATATCACACACATACATATATTCACAACTATATTCATATGAACAGTTCACGTATATAGCCCATGTCCTATACTGTAAGTATATACACAGGAGTGATTCAGAGAATCAAGACAATGGTTGCTCTTAGGTAGCAGTGAGGCAGAGGATCTGAGGGAAGTTATTAAAGGACTGGTTAATGTGCTTGCAAATATTTTGGATTATTATTAGCATTTTCTTGCAGTACATAATGGTTTCTATATTCACTCTATGGGATTGATACACACACATGACACATTTCAGTGCCTTTCTTTTTCCCTTCTCCCTTCTCCCTTTATCCTTTTTTATTTTTCCATCATTGGTTTCAATTATTTATGCTATAAAATCTTGTAAAGTTAATTATCAGATATGCAGATTGAAAACCAGACTAATAGGCCAAATAACATATAAACATATAGGATAACTGTACTGTCCAAGTTATTTTTTTCCTTTCAAGTTACTTTTTTAAAATTCAAATCTTTGTTTTTACCTTATATATACACACCACATGATAGCATTCAACATTGAAAATTTGTACCAGTATATGATGTGACATGACTTAATTCTCATTTTTCTCCTTTCCCCCACCTACCCTACAGCCTCCTTCTCCCTATATAGATAGGCTTTATTTCTGTTTTTTTTATTATCATCACATTATTTTTTTCTCCTCATTACTTACCCCTACACTTCATTTTCTTTTAAATATTGTCTATTTCACAATATCTACCATACATCCTAGAACTCATTTATATCTTTATTTTCTCATACCAGAGAAAAGATACTATATTTACACATCTGTGACTTATTTATTTCATTTATGAGGATGTCCTGAAGGTACATCCATTTGAGTATGAATGACTCAATCTTATCATTTTATGGCAGAGTAATACTCCATTCTACAAAAGAATCACATCTTATTTATCCAGCCTCCAGTTGATAGACATTTGGGTTGTTTCCAAGATGTAGCAATCACAAACTGAGCTGCTATGAACATGAGTGCACATATGTCACTGTGATATGAATCTTTCAATTTTTGATGTATATACCTAGCAGAATAGCAGGGTCAAATGGGATCTCTAATCTTAGCTTTTTGAGGAATCTACAAACTGAGCTGCACAGTGATTGTATAATTCTACACTCCCACCAACAGTGGGGAAGGGTTCCTTTTTCTCCACAGCCTCATCAACATTTGTTGCTGGATAATTCTGAGATAGAAGCCATTCTATAGAGTGAGATGAAATCTCAGTGTTATTTTTATCTGCATCTCTTGAATGACCAGTGATATCGAGCATTTCTTCATATGCTTCTTAGCTGCTTTTACTTCTTCTGAAAGTGTCTGTTCATTTCAGATGCCCATTTTTGAACTGGGTCTTTAGATTTGGGTGAGCTCCTTATATATTCTAGATAGTAGCCCCTTACCCGAGAAAACAGCTAGTAAAGATTCTTTCTCATATTATTGGTTGTCTTTTTGCTCTACTGGTGCTTTCCTTTTAGGTGCAGAAGCCTCTCAACAGGAGAAGATCAAAGTTACTTTTTAAATGTAATCTCTTTCTTCTTTAAATTTAAATGAATGAAATTCACATATCAGAACCAGTATATTATGATCATCTGAATACTTTCTCTTCCTAAAAGAATTAAGATGTATAATGTACATAAACCAACTCCCCTGGTGAATATCATGACTATGAACTATAAAGATTTCCTAGTCAAAATAAAAGTTAAAAAAAAAAGAAGAAAGAAAGTTATAGCACTGTGGGAGTATCTCACAGCAAAGATTTTTAGGCAGGAAATGTCAGTCTTCTTTCCTTTATTTTCAGTTCGGAAGGATGTACTCCGTATTCTCCCCAGTTTAGACGTTGAAGTCAAAGACATAACTGACTCGTGCGATGCCAGCTGGTTTTTGCAGCTGCTGTCTCCAGAAGATCTCTTTGCAATGCCTGGTAAAGAGTTTCCCATAGTGGCTGAAGTCATCGAAGCTCCTCAAGTAAACCAGCTGCCTGGAAATATTCTACAGCCTGGGAAAACCATCATGATCCATCAAAAGTACCAGGCATCGAGGATCTTAGCCTCAGAAATTAGAAGCCATTTTCCTAAAAGACATTTCTTGATTCCTAGCACCTACAAAGGCAAATTCAAGCGGCGACCTCGAGAGTTCCCAACTGCCTATGACCTAGAGATAGCTAAGAGTGACAAAGAGCCCCTCCACGTGGTGGCCACCAAAGCCTTTTGTTCCCCCCACAAAGAGCTGTCTTCTGTGTCTGTTGGGGACCAGTATCTAGTGCATCAGTCGGAGACCACTGAGGTCCTCTGTGAGGGGAGAAATACATTGACAGATGGTCTGGCCTGTGAAAAAATCCTCAAAAAGTCCTATGAGGCAGCACTGCTCCCTCTGTACATGGAGGGAGGTTTTGTAGAGGTGATTCACGACAAGAAACAGTATCAGATTTCGGAGCTCTCTCAGCAGTTCCGCTTGCCCTTCAATGTGAAGGTGTCTGTGAGAGATCTTTCTATCGAGGAGGACATCTTGGCTGCAACCCCAGGGTTGCAGTTGGAGGAAGACATCATAGACTCTTACCTACTCATAAGTGACTTGGCCAACCCTGAGGAATGCTGGGAGATTCCCATCAGCCGCTTGAATATGACTTTTCAGTTAGTGAGTAATCTGCCCAGGGACACGGGATTGAGCACAGTCAGGGCTCTGGTAGAAGAGATTACAGAAGAACAATATTACATGATGAGGAGATATGACAGCGCTGTCTCACACCCTCCACCGCGTCCTCCCAAACATCCCACATTGAAGGAAACCAAGTTGACGCTACTCACCTTAGCAGAAGAGGGCATGGTGGACCTGCCTGCATCTTCCAAGGTAAGGCTGTGGCATCATAGTTTTTGCTCCAGGGTGATTTTCCTTGAGGAATTAGTTCCCAGTCTTTCCTGAATTTGCTTATTTCTTTTCATGCTGTATTTGAAACAAGCATTCCTGATACATACAACAGATGAATGAATATCAACAGGACTGTAAGATGTTGCAGCATTTTGTATTTCGATGCTTAACCAGTAGATGTGGAGTAAAGTCTGTATAGAATTAGAAAGAGCAGAGATGGCATTTGGATATGATGCCCACATCCCCATTTCCACGAGTTTCGGCGATGAAAAGTGTTCTGCAGGGTCCGGAAGTAAACCTTTCATTTTGAAAGTGCTGTTCATTTTTCCTGGGTAGAATAATCTTAATACTTCATCCGGGAAATGAGCATACAATAAACTCTTTTCCTGGTTGGCTGCTGGTAACATGCTTCTCTAACACATGTCTTCATTTTGTTTTATGTGCAAAGAGATGTAAAAATATCTTGGCAGAAATGCGTGTGAGAAAGTGAGCATCTGCCCACACGGTGCCCGTCTTGGAATTATAATCTTTAACAGTTCTATTGAAAAACAAAATAAATAAAATTAGAGGCAGCATGAGATCATTACAGAACGAACAATTGCATAAGCGCCTGAAAGATTTGGGCTGGTGGTTCCATTTTCTCCTCATGCAAGGCCTTTGCCCCTCTTGCTCTGCCTTCCTCTCTGTCAGGACAGGCATCTAACCTTGGGCCATAGCTGTGTGGTGTCTGTGAGGAATGCATTCTGCCCTGGCAGATGTTATGCGAGCAGTTTAGGGAAGCGAAGCTGTAGTAAAACACAAAGAGATGCCACGTTCACTCCCCACATTCAAGAATCAGGAAGTAGCCTTGGGCTTGCAGTGTCTGATGGGGCTGTGGAAACACTTTTCATTCTGGGTGGCAGATACTGTATCTGTGGGCTGGGGAATCAAGTGAAGATCACTACACTTATTTTCATAAAAAGAGATAAAAGTCACAGAAATTTCCAGTCTGGTAAGAAGTTATTTTAAATTATAAATAGTTCCCAAATAATGTTAATTAGCAAGATTACTATTAATGTAGTGTCTTTGGGGGTCTTTGGTTTCTTCTTCCTGACATTTGTATTGCTAAGTTGATCAATATGAGAAATGGAATCTTTTCCACACTTTTACTCTTGGGGAAAATAATACTGCTGCTATCATCCAAAGCTATGTGCACTTAAATTCCCAGAAGTGTATTACATATCATGTCAAAACAAAATCTGCACATAATGTTTAAAATTCAAAGCCTTGAGATGAGGACATTGTTCCAAACTGTTCAGGTGGGTCCAACTTAATCATTGGAGTACTTAGAACAGCACTGTACATTGAGATGTGAGTTAAATGGGATCCGTGACTACAGAACGGTGCTCAGAGACACAAATGTTGCTGCCTTTGAAGGCTGAGCAGGTGAGCCGGGAACCAAGGGGTACAGCAAACGTTCTCAGCTAGAAAAGACCACAAACAGACACTACCTGCAGTCTGCAGTGAGGAGGGTAACAGCAACATGTTGACCTGAGCTAATGAGATTTAAGAACTGTAAGATAATAACTATATATTATGTAGACCATCAGCTTTAGGCTGATTTTCCATAGTAATTATAGCGCAATAACATAGAACACAGAGTTGAGAAGAAATGAATAAAAACTTTAGATAGCAGACTATAAATAAGTAGGGACTTGATTTGCTGGAAAAGATTATTTTTGTATTTAAAATGAATTCATTAGCTCGTGTATCCACGCAGATCCTGAATCTGGCTGAGTTTCATGAACAACTAAAATCAGGATTCAGCAGCAGACAGACCTGAATAATCTTTACTTTTCAATAGATAATGGTTTCATTTTCCCAGGCTAGTTTTATACATACTGGTGACATAACTACCAGAGTCTCTGCATTTGTAACAGGATGTGAAGAACTGCTTTGTGGCAGAGTGCAGATTAATATTTTGTTACATATTCTATAGCACAGATTCATGTTAAAGGGAAGACATTTTGGTGTAATGTATTAAGTTGGGTTTGATACCCCCCAAAATGATTACCACACAGAGAGAGTACAGTAGTTCTGGGATGTTGTGAGAAGCCCCTGTTTTGACTGACAGTTTCTCAGAAGAATCTCCTGTTCCTTGTTTATGGTTAGTCCCATCAATTCTAATGTGCTCAATCAAAGGCTATATTTTCTCCAAAATCACTTTAAAATGTCAGAGGATGCTATAATTTAGCTGTGTTAAGACTTCCAAACCTCTTTGTGCTCAGTAATTTTTCTCACTGTGAAGACAAGAATCTGTTCAGCAGACCACTCATGGTATACAAACAGAAAGTCTGTCAGTTTGTGTATAATCTACCCCAAAAATTCTTACAGCCAACTGTTTCTTATTATCCCAGTGTGTCATCCTTTCATATATTTCTTTTATGTTTCTTCTGGTAGCTACAGCAAATCTCCTCTATCATTTGAACTTTTGCAGTGATTGGATAGAACATTTTTAATACTTTATAGGCAGGAAGCAGCCATTGAAGCCAACCCTGTAAGATTTTGACTGTACATCAAATATTGCTTTAAATTCAGATAACAATTCATGAAGGTGATTCAGAGTTTAAATATTCAGACTCATTGAGTTCATTAAAATGCTCTCTTACACACTGAGAAGAGAACTAGATGCACCATTACAGGAGTTTACTTTTGCCTTCTTCATGGATCATTAACTTTATTAGGTTATTACTCAAATCATTAAATAACAGGACAGATATATGGGAAGTCTAAGAACAAGAATCTGAAATGTACTTAGGGTCAGTACATTCAATGGTAGCAGGTGTCAGTTGTTAGTTATGAACTGGGAAACTCCACCTGAGGAGCTTGGGAGGAAGAATATATGAGGACAGGTTCTAATAAATGGATGTAATAAAAAAATGCTTTCTAAGCTTAGATGATCAAATATGCTCTGGCATTAGCAATCTCTACATAAGAGGAAAACTAAGCAGGAACCTGAGAATTGTGACTTAGGTACTCATAGTGGCAGCTTAAGGTAGAGTGCCAGATTCCAGAAGAATGGCAGCCTCCCGCAAAGTATGGGCATCTTTAAACAAAAAGACTGTAAGTTCTAGAGTGACAGTAAATTATATGAGAAAATCATGTGTGGAATCTTTTTTTAAACATGTGTGGATCTATTAAATAATACCTCAAAATTTTCCTTAGGATTATGAAATAATATTCAAATAGTATTTTTAAGAACAGTGCATTTGGATTTTTTAATCTGATAGAAGCAATGTATGAAAATGCTCTAAAATTGTGTGCCAAGCAAAAATTTTGTGGGCTAGACTCTCCTTCCCTGAAGGTTAGATTCTATGAAAGAAGTAGTTTCAGACAGTTTGGAAGAACATGTATTCACTGGGGTCTTTCCCTGTCGCAGATATATATGGCTATGACTTCTGAGTCCAACACAGGAGGACTGTAACTTCTGTATTCTGATGAAAGGGTCTCTAACTGGATAAAAAAGCAAACCTTTGGTTGAAAGATGAGATATTCCATGTCTTCAGAGACTGCAGTGGTACCAGAAATCTTGCATTTCACTAACTCTGTTTGGCCATTTAATGCCCAAGTGTCCACTTCGTTGTTGAAATTTCTAGACTTCTGTCAGACAAGAACACCCACAGGAGACATTAAGGCAAAGAGCAAGGGAAACAGTAACGGAGCAGTGCAATGAGCAGAAAAGAAATCCTGGACCAGAATGAGAGCAAGGGCTGAAAAGACAGAAAGAAAGCAATAGTTCCAGAGGTGCAGAGAGAACACTTTACCATCTGCTGCTGCTGCTGAGAGCCATTTGGGAGCATTTGCACCAGAGGGGGGCGGCGGGAGGGAGCTGGTGAAGCGAGGCAGCCCACAGCCCCAGTCCAAATCTAGTTCTTTACAAAAAAGATAATAGACCGTATCTGTGCGTTTGTTATTGGTGGGGTTCTGGCACAAGTGATGCAACTTGTTTTTGTTTTTAAACTGCTGTGGTGTAGAGACATTGAGAGTCCTGAATTCGGAACTACCCCTGAGCCTCCGAGCAAGGATAACTGTTCTCTCTTGGGCCTCTTGTTCTTGGTCTCACATAGAAGCTATAAATCTGTTTTTCCTCTAAACAAAGACCATTATCATAGCAATCTACGAAGACCGTTGGCGGTGACAGCGGAGCGGGACCACAGTCTGTGCGTGTTTTAATCTGGAAATAAGAAAAATAAAAGGGAGTTAGGGTCTCCCTTTAAAAATATGGCTTTTTTTTAAGCTGCGGAGTAGATTGTTAGCACTTTTTCGAGACATAGGAGTTTCTTAGGGCAAGAACATAGAAATTAATAAATAAATCATGGCTGTGCGTTGCCCGAGGTTTATGCAGCGACAGCGTGGACTGCACACAGCAAACCAGAGCAGGAGCGAGTGTGCAGGGAGGGTAGAGGGCAGGAGGAATAGAGGGCGGGCAACTGGCCAAACGCCAGCCACCTCCGAAACTTCCCAAGTAGAAATCTGCCCAGTGGAATGTGTAGAATATTTATAAGTTCTTTTTTGTACTTCTGGAAGTAGGAGAGAAATCCACCCTGAGAATATTGCTGTAGGCACGACTTGCACTGTGTTAATACTTACAGTTGGATAGCTGAGGACAGGCTTAAATATTTTAAAAAGTTGATTAGAGTTAGTCAGACATTCAGAAACACTGCCTGTTTTGAAAGAATTTCTAAGATAAGCCAATTTTCAAACGGATAAAAAAGATACTAATATTTTCTGTAGAATTCATGTCTGAAAATCATCCAGATGATTTCAGAAAGTCTTTCTTTGAAATATTTGAATGAATCAAATTTTTGGTTTTCTTTGAGCTTTCAAACACCTGAGAATGTTCTGACCTGGGGAGTGGTTGTGAAAAATTTTTATTAACATTAGTCCCTGTGGTGTTGAGCACTGAAATGCTCTTAAATAAAGACCATAATATTTGCAAAGCTAATGCTAATTACTTTCTAGCAGCAGAAAAATATAAACAAAAATTTATTTTCTCATTAGATTAGCAAAATGATTGAGTAAAATTTGGTATAAATTATTTTGTATTTTGTTTTTTATTTGTAAAATAATTAGAATTATTTTCATTTTCTTAAATGCCCCTGAAATGACCAATAGTGGGAAAAGAAATGTGGAATGCTCGGTGCACACCTTTAGAAAATGAGGGCATTTGAATTTCCAACTTCCCATAATCCCACTAGGAATTTAGTATCATTAGTCACTGAATTATAGTGGGACCTCTGAGATATTTATAATATGTTGTTTTGAACTCACTACATTGTTTAATTTTTTCAATTAAAAAAATCTAAGAAAAGTGGGAAAAAAGTAGAAGATGTAAGTTCCAGGTGGCTTCACAGTTTCTGAAACTGATTTATCTGAATGCTGCAACAATGTATTTATCAGGTGTGAGTCTACTTTAAATAAAAACCTCTCCTAGAAATAAGTCAAGAAGATATAAAGTAGTATTTGAGCATATAAATTTAGATACAGCTCCTTGGACTCTTGAAAGCCAAGTACTACTTTAATCTTTTGATGATGCTTTCACTGATGTCAGACTTGTATCAATGAAAATATTTATTCTTTGTTTCATTGTCTCGATTTCCTGGATAATCACGTGGATAGAAAATTGCTATGAAAGAATGCACAAGAATGCATGAGGATAAGCTTCCAAAATTCACTTTTTTTTCTCAAAGTTTGAAAAGTAGAAAACTTAAGAAAATGTTTCAAAAATGAAAAAGGATAAGAAGTAAAAATGAACTTTATATTTAAGATATCAGAATACCCATAAATACCCTAAAATTTATACAGAAAACAGCTCATAAATGAAAACTTTCAGCCAAGCTTTTACACTGTCAAGCTCTTCCTGATACATATATACATATACTTTTTTTTTTTTTTTTTAGGTTTTTTTGAGACAGGATCTCCCTTTGTAGTTAAGGCTGGCCCTGAGCTCAGCCTCAACCTCACATCACAGCAATCCTCCTGCCTCTGTCTCCCATGTGCTGGCATTACAGGCATGAGCCACCACACCTGGCACTGTGGTATGTGGTACTGGTTGCTGCTGGGCGTGAGTCTCCACACCCAGTATAGGTATGTGGTTACCGGGGATCGAACCCGGGTCCTTGCACTTGCAAGACAGATGCTGGAACCATTGAGCTAAATCCCTGGCCCGATTCCTCCTATATTTTTGTTTGTAATATAACTTCAATGTAATTCTGAAATCATAGAAAGTTCCTACTCTGTACTTAAACATCAAGATACACTTCTAACGGAATAAGTTTTAGTTTTAGTTACAAAAGTTTTAGTTACTCTGGAAGACAAACAGCCATTCAACATATTTACCGTGAAACAAAGAACTAATTTTGAAGCTGATGAAAAGAGAAAAAAAACAGGCATTCTGTGAAATCAGAAGACTATGAACTATAAAATTAGCCAAATGGGAATCCATTTTTATACTATAGTTCACAAAAACTATATGATAAATTCATTACTATTTATGTAGACACAAAATTGAAAAGGGTTTATTATGAAATTATAGAGACATATAATGTACAAAAGCAATAATTACCTGTCTTTTCAATGTAACTGAAAATATAGAAATGTTATTCTAAGTAGGGTGTTATGTTCATTCTGATAACTGTCCTTTATATGCTCTTTGTCTTTAATGAAACTTGTTGTTTTTACCATACGCTTTATCAGTTTTAGGTAAGGTCTAACAGTTCCGTAGTTTCCAGGTGTGAAGTAGGATAAAAACACAAAGTCATACAAGATTGATTTTCTCAGTCATTATAACTTATGAGAACTGTCCTAGTCAAGCTAGATTTCCCTCCTTGGCTTTGCTTTTACCTTCTTTCCTAAATTTTAATATCTGCATGTTTAAGTCAAACTGAATCCATATCAAGCCAATTCTCTCTCACATACTTGCCAAGACTCCTGTGTTCTGTACAGTAACCTAAGCTATGCATTCCACACAGATCACAGTCCTCTACACTAAAACATCAGGAGCCACACGTTACTAAGCCCTTCTTCTGTTGCTGGGATTACAGTAGGTGTTTACCTGTACATTTCTCATTATTCCTCTACACAGCTCCATGAGATGAGTGTTCGTGTCCCTATTTTTCAGATGAGGACATTGAGGCTGAAATCCATGCCATAGTTACCATTGAAATTAAGATAAATCTTTAGCCTCAATACTTTTACTTTTTTACTAGTAAGTGATAAAGGACACAGTAGACCACTCCCTATTTTTGAAAGCCTTCATCTTCTGGAATGTCATGCACTCCTAGTTTCCTTACTGTTTAAAGTAGTCTCTCTCTCTCTCTCTCTCTCTCTCTCTCTCTCTCTCTCTCTGTCTCTCTCTCTCTGTCTCTCTCCCCCTCCCTCACCCTCTTCCTTCTTGTGATCTTCCTTAGTAACCTAGAGTTCAGCCTTCACTCACTTCTGTATTTAGCCTCATTTTTCAAGTTCCTAAGCACACACAAATTTTATATTACATGCACGTAAAATGACTTTCTGTAGAAAAAAATTCCTTAATGAAAGCTACCAGATTGGTATCATATCTTGCTTTTAAAATTGGTTTAGCTACCGTCTTTTTAGAAAAGGTCTATCTTCAGGAGGTGCCATGAGACTATATCTAGTCTGCAGCAGTGACAGTCTTTTCAGCTCTGCCTCTGCAAGATTTTTTGAGGTCACAAGAAGTCCTCAGACAAGAAAGGAGACTTCCTGCTGACAAGCTGCTCTTACACACACAGGCCAATCACACTCAGAAGTATTTTTACCTGGTCCAACAATGAGAAGAAGGGTAAGACTACCTTGAACATTCTAAGAAACAGATTTTAGCCAATGAACTTTGGCACTGGTAAAAAGCTATTTTGTTACAATTCAAAGTTTAGCTGAAATAAACTTAAGGAACTAGAGCTAAGAAGACCATACAATAACTAGACTTGATATAATTAAGTGACAACATAAAAATAGAAAGAAAATAAGAAGCTTTCTCTCCTATATGTGAGATATATGTCTAAACTAGGATAAGGATAGCAGTGGGTAACATGTTAAGGAGATGAGAATAATGGACATATTCCTAATAAACAATGACAAATTAATAAAGTGTCATTTCTACTTGAGGAGAACTAGACTCATATAATTACTATAATAATTAGACTCGTAAAAGATGGAAATGATTTAAAAATAAATTACTGTTTTTGAAATTCTTTAAATATTACTCTATGCATTGTATGTACAATGTTTTTACATTTTAAATCTAAAATTATTATAAAATGTTAAAATAATGATTGTTTTATAATTATTTGCACTTATTTTAAGTCCTTGGGTCTACAGCCTTAATTATATGCCTTACTAGGTGAATAAAGAACAGGTAGTGTCTGTGCTCAGTGAGCTTTCTTCTAATAGGTTGGACATAGGAAAAAAATAAATACAAAATAAGTATCACAGAGAAAAATACTATTCTGGAAACAAGGAAAATTGTTAATATTTTCTGTTTATATTTGATTTCAGAAATGTAGATTTCAGACTCCAGATAAGGAGAATTAGACATCTGTGAGATTTAGTGGGAGCCAGTCAAAAAGAAGACCAACTGTTGGTGATATTTTGCAGCAATAGCTCTGCTGTGTTTTTTGTAGAGGTTTGTGATTATTAGGAGGGGGAATAACAACCTGAAAGTGGAAGGACAAAGAAGGTCAAATTATGAATGTAGCCAGTAGTTCAAGTTTGTTCAAGATTCTCACGTTCTTCAGTTCTTAATCTTTGAGATCTAGGTGAAGGTTCTTCAACACAAGCTTATCAGATTCCCTGCTCCAGCATGCTCTTACTAATACTCAAAACATCATATGTTCCATGACTGTACTTGTTATTTTTCTCGTTGCTGATGCAGAACACTCATGGCCAAAGTTAAAGGAGGAAAGCTTTATTTTGGCCCACACTTTGTAGAGATTTCAGGTCATAGTTTGTTGGCTCCAAGGCAAAGTGGCATGGAAGACAGGCTTTGAAGAGGAGAAGCAGTCCATGGCAGAGCAGGCAGGGGCAGCAAACACACAACAAGAAAAGAGCAGCAAGTAACAGGCAACAAGCACCATCAATAGCAGCCCTCTGCATGTTTCTTATGTTTCACCAGGCTACCCAATCTTAGAGCTCGGAGCACTCACACGCTTAATCCCAGCATCACATACTCTAGATCTAGCCCTCTCTGAAAAGCTCCATCTATGACCTCTTGAAGATTCAGGAGGAATATCTAGGGACAATCTATAATGATGTCCTGTCCCTTGTTTCATACATCAAGTTTACATAATTATTATGTTTTAGATATTGTATGTACCCCCACAGTCTCAGATGATCAGAGGTGGTACATTTGGAAGGTGACTAGATTTTGGGGAAGCTGTTCTTATAAGTGGGTTGTTCCTTTATGAGTTCATAGCTGAATGTGCTCTTAGATGAGAGGGTAGGATTAGAAGAGGTATATCCCTGGGAGTGGCCCTCATCAGCCCCACCATTCAATTCTCTACTTCCCAGCTGCTGTGCATTGAGCAGCTTCCCTCTTACAAGCCCTTCCACTGTTATGTTTCAGCTTCAAAGTCAGCATGCCATGGACTGAATCCCCAAACCATGAACCAAGTTAAACCTCTCCTCCTTTAAATTGTAGGTGTTGGGGCTATGCACTAGAAATAGAACACTTATACAAACAGGTTTGGATCTTTTTCTGCTCGGTTAATTTCTCAAAAATTTCTACTAGGTTTTTGAAGGACCTCACACTCCATCTCAATTCTTTCTTTTTTCCTAGTCACTTTTTTTCCTTTTGCTTTTCCAACAGGTAGTACCCCATTACCTTCATTCCTTCAGCGACAGACCTTAATGCACCATTAAAATCATGGGTAAAACTTTACCACATCAAACAAATCTGTTCCTGCATTCTTTTTTCTTCATTATTTATATATTTCATTATTTTATGAGGGAAAGAATGATGAAAAACCAAAGACTGATTCTCCCTAAACCACATTTTAAAGAACTCAAGTTTTCCAGAGAAGAAAAAGTAGAAGTCAAGTTAGCAATTCCCACAGAGAAATAACTAGAAAATTTCTATTTTAGATACAGAATATCTAGATTAGGAAAGTCTATAATGGAAAATATATCAGTGGTTCTCTAGAGTGGTAAGTAGAAACAGAGATGAAATAAAAATAAGCACAAGGGGAATTTTGGGGTGATTAGGAATTTCTAACATTGGATTGTGGTCATTGTTGCACATTCCTAAATTTGCTAAAATTTTTGAATTACACACTGAAAGTAGTAATGACATTGATCACAGCTGAATAAAGCTAGTAGAATATTCCAGATTTGGGAAGAAGATTCACCCTGAGGGAGGAAGCTAGGGTAAAAAGCTGAGGCCAAATGATAAGAGGGAAGAAAGCCTCTTATCACTGCAATTGCAAGAGGCGTGTTCAAGAAGTCTTGAGCATAAGAGTCTATGAGAAGTACATGGAGGAAGAGTAGGAATAGCAGAGGCACAGGATTCAGTGTCTGACCAAGCATCAAAGGAACTGGTGGCAAAATTCCTTAAAATTCATTTAAAAATTTATTAGGATGAGGAGCACAGCACTCAGAAAGATGCTCTCCTAGGGTCAGGGTTAGGGTTTATCCTGTGCTGGCTTTGAAGTGTCTGTGAAGTGTCTGAGCTGAGACGTCTAGGGTCACATTAACTATAGATCTGTGCCTCAGATGAGGAGCCTGGTGAAGAGGTGGATTCAAGTGTCACAAGATGTAAATGTAAATGAAGTTCTGTGAGAAGGTGAAATGAACCTGAAGAGAGTGTAGCGCATGAGAGAAGATGAGCTCTCAACAAGCCCCGAATGTGAGAGACAAAATAAATTCATACAGAGCCTAAAGATGGCATCTGGCAGGCTTGATGAAGGAGGCTTGCCATGACTCAGTCAGTATTACTATATTTATTCCCATAAAAGCTCATTTAATCCTCAAAAGCCCTTACAAAGTTAGGTCCAGAATTATCATATCCCCGTTTTACAGGTGAGAAAAGCCTCATAAATAGGGGGTCATTTTCCAAAATCACAATCCTGGGTTGTTATATTTTTAGCTAAAAATAATGAACAGCATTTTAAGGGACTCCTTAGCAAGGAGGAAATTTGTGATTTTGGAATGAAAATTCAAGCCATGAATGATGGATGCTTATTCTTTTCCCATAAAATATTGTGGAAACCATTAATGTACTCAGTGTGATACCTTAAAATTCATGGTATTATAGGTTGTCAATGAAAAATTTCTGAAGCACGTCAGCTCCTGTCAGCCCCGTCTTCTGGAAACCAGCCAAGTGTCACAGAGGAGGAGGCAGAGAAATACGACTGAAAATCACACACCAACATGAGACTGCATCTCTGGCTGATGCACTCATTTAATTGGCCAGAGAAATTCATAATCCTTGTGTGTGTTGGGGAGAGAAAGTACAGCATTCCATTACACCTGGAAACAGGGAGACTGGGTACTGAAAACAATGTGAGGACTTCCACACTTCTTTATAAACAGCAGCAAACTTCCTTGTATTTACTATGGGAGGAAAACCTTATTTTATAACTGCTGAAAACTCTTGGTGATGTTTCTTTTAAGGATTTAAAATCAGTCTTTTATTTATTTCTCCAGCTCCACTGTCCTCCATACTTTGCCACATTTGGACATATAGTATTTTATCATAACAACAATTTGCAGATCAGAGTTTTTCTCTTGAAAGTCTAATCTCTCCAGTGGCATTTTGTGATTTTTTTGTGTGTGTTTGTTGTTAACATATTTATTAGAGGCTTGCTAAATTCTACATAATTAATATTTCTGACTGTCTCTCAGTAGCATTCTGAATTAATTGGTTTTCCCAATTTAGAGGCCAGGAGATTTGCAGAACTTCCCAGATTGCTACAAGTGAGTGTTTGCAGTATGACTTAGAGCTGGAATCCTTGGTCCTGCATCTGGAGCATTCTAGGTTATTCCCAAGTTCCCACCTCTCAAATCCACCTGCTACTGCTGCTGCTGCTTTGGGTTCCGCAACAGCATAGAAATTACTGCTACAACTACTAGTATAAGCGATTTAGTGGACAATTTTACTTGGCTGATATCTTAACAAGACCTTGCTTTTCTGGCCTGAGAATGAATATATCTTTATATTTAAACTATTTCCAAAATATAGTGATTTGTTCTCAGTAATTAAGCATGTGGAATTATTAAACTTTTAATAAACTCAATCTATCCACTTTATCACTTATGTTTTCTGATTCTTAAATTTCAACCATACTCTAATAGTAAATATATATTCAAAAATGTTATTTATTTCTAGATTTTAGAGGATTTCATTATGTACATAAATACACATTCACTCATATATACATGTATATATTTCTATTTTTATATGTACATGCATATATTATACATACATGCATCTATTTAAATGTGTATATAGGTATATGTATCATACACAGCATGCACATATATATGTGTGTGAATTTACTTGTATATGAACATTATAAATTATTAAATGACATCTGATGTTTGTTATGGAAGCTATTCCAAAATTTCCCCATATTATTAAATAATTATCCCCAATTGCCTGATGCTTTATCATATAATTTATTAACTTAAGTAAAACTTGCTTTTTCCCACAGCTCTTTTATTGTTTTTTAAAAATGATCTCATTTTTTGAAAGTGATCTCATGATTGTATGCTTATAGATACACATATCTATAGTTTTATGAGTAAGACATGCTATGTTACAAAACACAAAATACTAAGAAAATCAAATCAACAACAATTGGGTTAATATTCTGTCCTACAAATATTATATTGTGGTTATTGTTATATTCACAGACTCAGTCATAGACTCAGACATGGGTCTAGATTTTCTGTATCTGTAATAAAGTGATATTTGGTCACATATGAGTCATATATAAGTGTAGTTCAGCAGATCGTTATATTTGATTGTCCTTGAGTCATTCCAAAGACATAGCTTTTAAGGAGAAAATGCAAGTTCATGAACTTCTGCATTAAATGTGAACAGCTGGCCTCGTTACATCGGAGTTGGCAAGTCCTACTATTAATTGAAGCATTATTACCCAGTCTCCTGTCTTGGAAACTAGAAGTAAATCAGTCATCAAGTGCCAAGGTCTTTCTTCTCTCCTCAGATAAGGTAGGAAAAAGATTAAGAGTTAACAAAATGAGGAGTGATGGTCACTCTGCAGGTGGTTTTTAAGCACCTTCTGTGAAATTTTGTCCTGCATATCATGGATGAAGAAATTTGGTTCTTCTTCCTCACCTCCACTTGAGCATTGGTACCACCCGCAACGCACTCAGAGCCTTGTCACAGAGGAGGGAGACTCTGAGGAAATGAAGATCCACAGCTTTGAAGTCTGAGGTAAGAGGCTGACTGCAGCTCCTCCTTCCTGTGGTTAGTTATGCAGAGAGAAAGCTTCACTTTCCCAGACAGCAGACAGGATGGGGTCTGCAGAGCCATGATGCATTTGAGAGAAGAGAAGCGGCCTCAGCTAGTGAGCGTGTCTTCTGAGCAGAAACGCTGAAGGTGACAGTTGTAGAAAGCTGGTTATCAACAGACTCAGTGTGTGTTTTGGTTTCTGCCATGGCTACATAACAAAATACACTGACCAAGAGTGACTACACTTTTTCTCTAGTCTTTTTCTCTCAGAGCCCTAGGTGGAGAAATTAAAAAGAGAAGTTAGTAGAGGAAAGAGATGGAAAGATATCACTATTCAGTCAAATAAATGTGCTTCTTTGCTGAAGACTGAAAAGATTCAAGTGGGATTAAGCTAATACAAGAAGAAATCTTGAATTAAGGAAAGATTTTGAACTTTGTTATTATACGAAGTGACAAGTTAAGTGGATATTATGCAAATGTCAATTTCCATGAACTATTTGTTCACTAAAACTGATTAGATATCTGCAAGATTCTTTTCAGGGTTAGAGCAACCATTAATTCACAGCTGTCTGAAGGGATATGAGGGAATCAACCAATTTCGGGTTATACCTTATCAAGTCTGACTTGCTCAATAAGTTCCCTGTGAGGATGTGTGTGCCATGCTCTCGTGTGTGTGTGTGTGTGTGTGTGTGTGTGTGAGTGTGTGTGTGTGGGGGGTGGTTGTGTGGGTGGGTGTGAATCTACACGTATGTACTTGTGCAATGCACTTACCTCCATTCATTTCTTTGGGTGTCAGGGTTTTCTTTTTAGAACTATCTTGATAAAACTAAAATGTACTTCAATTTTGTGCAGTGTTTTGGCTGTCCAGTACCCTTCTCAATTATTCCCAGAGATATGGAAAATTTAGACTTTTGCCAATACCCTCACTTTTCCTCTTGCTCTTCACTGTTACATAGCTCTGTCACCTTGGGTCATCTTAATACAGGTCTCCAAGGGCATGAGGTTGCACAGGCTGTAGTGCACCAAATGATAGATTGAGTTTCCTTTTCTCTATTTCAAAGAACTAACAAGAGTGCATTTTTGTGTAGATGTAAATTCTCAAAGGTCTGGGGAGAACTATGGGTAGGAAATGAAAGTTTTAAGTCATAATGACTAATCTCCAAGCCTGAATTGTCTCCAAGGTGCTTTGTTTTGTTTTGTTGTAATCTAACACAATCAATACTCTTCCACAGGCCACCAGCCCACATAGTTTGCTTCTTAACAACAAGAACAATAACAAATTTGATGCACTTAAAATATGCATCTTCATAGAAAAACACAGATTGACTTCAAATTAGAACCATTTGAAATTTATTTTAATATTTTATTAATTTTCATCCTATTAATTTATGAGGAATTTTAAACATAAAATGAGAATCAAAATTTTTTTAGAATTTGTTAATATGTTTTCTCAGTACCATCTATTGATTTGACTGGTTTTTTCTTTTTTTGTTTTTTGTTTGTTTGTTGGTTGTTCTGTGGGAATATTTTTTGGTGTGCTGCAGGTTAAAGGAAATATATACTCCACCCCTCCACCCCTGATCTGCACCCATCCCCATAGCCTTTAGCTAAATTTATTTTTTCTCATCTACTCTTGAGGTAGCTTACATTTTACTTGATGTTTTAAAACTGATCCATCTTAAACCAGCATCATTAACTCACAAGGTCTCAACTTCCTGTATGTACTGGTGTTGATGTATTTTCTGTTAGATGTCCCTCTGTTTCAATGTAAGTTCTTTGTTGCCTATTATGTCTAATGAAATTATAAACCAACTCATTAACTTTCTTGAGATAATCTGGATGGACTTTGAATGAAAATATACTAAACATGTTGTTTTGAGAGAAGTAGAAATTTTATACTTGGTTTTCCCATTTTGGTCAGTGGCTTGATATTCCATTTAGCAAAAACTCCGTATCAAAATGTGCTTATCTTGCTATTTTTGGTGTTTCTCTGCTATCACTTCAAACTCAAGATAAAGATCACAGAACTCTTTCTTGAGCAATAAGTAACAGATTTTTTTCACTTAACTTTGTGGTCTCGAGATATACACATTTTTCTACAGATGACTCGAGTTTATCTTTCCTTGTGATAGAATAGTTTTCTATTGCATATAAACACCACACTTTCTTTATCTATCCATTAATGGACATATAGGCTGACTCCAATATTAAACTCTTAAGAATCATGCTGCTATTAACATGGATATACATGTATTGCTGTCTCTTTGTTCTTTTGAAGACACCTAGAGGAGAACAGCTGGGTATCTGGTACAATTTTTATATTCTCACCTGAGCACAACCAGAGATTATGTATTTTAACGTGGAGACCATCTTATTTTATTTAAGTCTCTTTCCAGCAAATGTCTATTGACTTTTACATTTGATATAAATTGTTAGATGCTCACACCTTGGAAAGTACCTTTTTACTCTTTAGAAACCCCGTTTAAGTGAGAGGGGTAAAGATGATCTGGGAAATGTTAGAATGTCACAAGCGCTATGGAAAAAGCAATGCAAGATGAGACTGGGGTGGGGACAGGAAGAGTACTCAAGGCATGTCTTACTGAGAAGTGCACAGCTGTGCAGAGACTGAATGGGCACGAGGAGCAATGTAGGCAGAGGGGCTGTGGTGGGCAGAGGACAGAGCAACTGCAAACCTGGAGCAGAAAGGTACCCACAGTGCTCAGGATCCAGCCAGAGGCCCAGAGTGGCTGGAAACAGCAACTGAAGGAGAGAAGAGGAGGGAATTCCAGGAGCAATGGGGAGAAGCAAGCTGTGTCCTTCCAAGTTGTCCCAGGCACTTGGACTTCATGTTTGGTGAGACTTGCAACCACTGGAAGCGGATGTGGAGAAAAGCCAGACATTGAGTTACATTCTAAAAGCCCAATCTGGCTTTTGTGTTGTGCTTGGACCGTAGCAGGGAAGGAATGGAAGCAAACTGATTAGGGGAACTTTGTCAAACCGGGAGTACACATGGACTGGGAGAATAGCAAGAAAGGTAGCAGACATGTTTAATTCTACATCTATTTTAAGTATAAAGCCAAGCATTGTTTTCTTTCTGAGTTGTATTTTTTCCATTTTAATAACAAGGACTATTCATTTCATAATGTAGGAACAAAAGAGCTTTCAAATTTAGCTCATTCCTACTTGTTTTCTCTTACAATGCAAATATTCCCTGATTTTAAACAGATACAGTTTTGTTTGTAAAATGTTGAAAATTTAATCTGCAGTGAAGTAGAGAAAATGAACATTATGTGGAAAAGAGGAAACCAGAGCTACAGGTTGGTTTCAGGTTAGCACTGTGATCTGGGATCATCTTAGTGCTCATGTTTGGAAATTCAGATCACCATGGGGCCGGGGAGTTAGCTCAGTGGTTCTGGTGCCTGTCTTGCAAGCATAAGCACCCAGGTTCGATCCCTGGTAACCACATACAATACTGGGTATGGAGATTCACGCCCAGCAGCAACCAGTACCACATACCACAGTGACGGGCATGGTGGCTCATGCCTGTAATCCCAGGAGGCAGAGGCAGGAGGATTGCTGTGATGTGGGTTTGAGGCTGAGCTCAGGGCCAGCCTGAACCACAAAGCAAGACCCTGTCTCAAAAAACCTAAAAAAAAAAAAAAAATGCAGATCACCATGAAAAATTGTTCTAGCCTAAATATGTTAATAGCCCACCATTCTGTATTAGTACACTGCCTGTAAAGATTTGAAGACAGCTTGAAACCTTCAAGGGATTTCCTCAAAGTGTCAACAAGTGACTTTGCTGTAGCTGTAGAATTTTAAAGAGAGAACGAAGAAAGAGCAATGATATCAAACAAGCTTGTGCTGTCTCAGAGGGCAGTGGCCTCTCTGGTGACATGGCCTAGAGATTTCTGTACCCCTAGCATCACAGAGAAGAGTTTGCCTGAAATGCCTGCATTAGTGGGGGCTGTTTTTGCTTCTCAACCCTGCAGATGATCAGAACTCAACTCCTGCTTGCACTTCTCCTTCGTCCTCTGAGAGGCTTTTCTTTGGACCTGCTTCTGTCCAAGACCAGTGCTCTCTAGTTCAGCCTGCAATTCTTTTTCTTTAAGTTTATACTTATGTAAATTAAACTGTATGAAGTATTTACTTTATTGATCTGTTTGGAGGATCTCACATATTTCCAATTTATTGTATCAACCACTAATCTTGTAGTTTCATCAACATTAGTCATTTTATTTTCACATGGCTGCTAAGAAAAAGCTCTTTCTGCGGAGGTTTAAGAGAAAGACAAAGACATGTGCCAGCGCCTTCTGAAACTTCACAAGAGCTCTACCTACTCTGCACCTCCGTTATACACCATGCTTATCTTCTTAGGAAAAGTCGTAAATGGTTTTGCTTTGCTCTGGGCTTTACAGCCATGTGTGTGTGTGTGTGTGTGTGTGTGTGTGGTGAACGTGTGCATGTGTTACTTATATGAAATACACTCCTAGACTTTTGCCATCTTACTTTGCTCTTGGTCTTTGACTTGGATGACCACACAAACGGATCTTCATGTCCACCATCTTAGGCCTGATCCCCCTTCGCAGGGACCCATTCTTTACATGGATCCTGGTCTCTCCTATGTCACATAGTCTACTGCATCTATGCAGCTGAAAACCATTCTCTCTGAAACTAACCCAATTTGCTTTCAAAAAAATATAACTATATTGTTTCCCCATCTCAAGGGTGTAACACATCAGACTCTATTTGCCAGTGGACTCCAGAATTAAGATAGTAAGAGGTCGTGAAATGAAAGGCAGAAATAGCTTGCTTTTGGAAACAGAAACAAATTTAGTCTCATTTAGCTAAAAGCACAGGACCTTTCTAATCAAACATTTGACATGATGACCGGGCTTGTAGAAAATGTACTTGTGCAGTTGTAATTGGTCCTGTGCACCAGAGGGGGTCTCATTGTCTGTGCAGCTACAGGAAAGACGGCTAATAACACGTACATGTCAGGTGTGCTGAAGCTCACTGTAGAACCCTGCTGGACCACTCTGTGAAACTGTTATTTCCTATTAGGAAAATGAAATTTCAAATCATTGTTAAAAGGTAATCAGTCTTCAGACAGCAGTCCCATAGAGGTAGGCAGTAATTCTGAATTGATTGGTGACACGGGCTTTCAGGGAACATTTCAAAATGAGGAACATTGAGCAGAGCCAGAAGCACAACCCAAAATGAGCTTTCTCAGAATTTTTCCTAACACCAAGCTATTGGTGAGAAGATGGAAGAAACATTAAGTCATGCCTTTCCCATCTATCATCATTAACAGTGAAACATGGGGCTTTATGTGTCTCCATTTACATAACCCACACAAAACATCACTACTGGACACGTTCTATGGTCAACACTGCTATAGCCAGGGAATTCACCCCAGGCTTCGAAGTCACAGTCTGTGTCAGAGCCAGACCGGCTCTCTGGCTCTTGCCAATAAACCCCAGGTATGTGCTATGGCCATGCTGTGGCCATGTATCATTACAGCTGAAAGTTGGTGCATGACTTTATTTTCTGTTTTTTTTTTTTTTTCACCTAAAAGCCATATTATTGTTTGTATTATGACCAGAACAATAGCACTTTCCCCACAGGATGATTGTAGAGGCAAAATCTGAAGAAATAACACACATGCCATTTATGGAAAGATAGATAATTACAGTTTCACCTAGAGATAATTATTTTAGTAGTCTTATATTCAAATTTCAACATTTCAAATAAGATTGTTTCTTCTCCATGGAAGCTATTTTGATTAGTTTCAGGGGGAGGAGCTAAACAGTTGTAAGACTTTTCTTACCTAAACTCCGTGTTAATCATAATTATTTATCAAATAATTTATTGTTTTGAATGTGTAGATAAAATAATTTCTTTTTTAAAAAAGGTGTTACCCAGGATGAATAGGTCATATAGAGTATTACCAATGGCTGAAAACATACCACTTTTTCTATGATGAAATTGGAAACATTCAAAGACTTTACAGTGGGTGATGAAGATATGATTTCTACCATAAACAATCACTGTGAGTCTGAGGGTCCTAAACAATATCACTCAGGGTCAAGGCAGTCAAGCTTTCATTCTAGAGTGTAATCTACAGATTGGAGTTATTGTGTTTGATTTTGAAATTCATTTCAAAGTATTTTTACTACATCAAATTGAATAAAATAACTGTTATTTCTCTAGAGTTTTGCCATATTCTGGGTATAATGTCTCAAACCATTCACAATTTCAGGTTTAATATCAATGTCTCCTCTTAGTGACCCTCATGCCTTTTGATGGTTGGACTGATGAGAAATAAGTCCTAGTTGTGTATACTAGTTGTCAAGACTTCCCATATATTATTTATTTTATATGATATGCTAATAAGACATCCCAGAAAAATATGTATATAACTATGGGGGTCTTTAAATAAATTGATGCTTAGGTCTGAAGAACTGCTGGACTAGAGAGTTGAAAACAGTTGCTTGATGGTGGGGTGAGTTTGAGGCTCATTGGAATGATGTGAGCATGTGAATTTAAGCTTCCATCATACAAACAACATGGCGGCCAGTGGGTATAGTAGAGTGTCATCCTCAGCAGACTGCATTTTTGCTGGTCAATCCAGCAACCTGGTGATTTCTCTGGCTATTTGTTTTTATAAGTAGGTAACAAAAGTTTTTGTCTTCTGGCTAAAGGAAGAAGCCTGTGTGTGCGTGTGTATGTGTGTGTGTGTGTGTGTGTGTGTGTGTGTGTGTGTGTGTGTGTGTGTGTAAATATGCTAGAGGGCAAACTAAACATATAAGTCAGAGTGATTTAGCATATGGAAGGAGTAATGTGCAACTTGCAGCTACAATTAATATCACAGCCTCAATGCTGAATAAGTGGTACTTCTTCCTGATAAATGCTTCAGAGACAGGCTTGTTCCTGGAGAGGGTATGGTGTCTGTAGGGTAAAGTCAGGGCCTGTGTCCAATAAAGACAGTGATTTTAGTCTCTGGCTTTTGGAAGAGCTGCAAACCAAAGGCTCCTTTCTAATGATCTGAAGGTTATTGTTCCTCACAGCTTTCATGATTGCAGAGCTTCTGGTTTTCAAGACTACCATGGTGCTACCCAAAGGGCACCAGGAACAGAACATTTTAAAGCACTAAGCATGTTGTGTTTTTTTTAAATCAAGATTCTGTTATTTTTTCTCAAATAAAAACTTCTTGATTGTTTCAAATTGTTAGCTGGTTTTTAGAGTTGTAAAAAGTTAACTGTGCTAATTTTTGCTGATGTACATTGTTTTCATGCAGGAATAGACTTTGCAGTCCTGGAAAGGCAGTGCTTAGTATTCCATTCTAACTGTTGATCTTAGGGAAGTTACTTAGTCTGTTTTCTAAATTTGCCTTCATAAAACAAGTATAATAATATGTGTCAAAGAGTTGTGAGGATGAAGCATGTCTATTTAGGAAAAGCACTTAGAAGAGCACCTGGAACAGAGTTGTGAAGTTTAAAGCATGTCCATTTAGGAAAAGTATTTTGAATAGTGTATGTGGAGCATAATAGCCACTTAATAAACACTGGCCATCAACATCAGGTAAATTTATTTCAAATACACAAATGGGATTGCATCAAACTAAAAAGCTTCTACTTAGCAAAGGAAACAATCAACACAGATGGGGAATACTTTTGCAAGCAGTACCTCTGACAAGAAGTTTCCTACAAGAATTGATAAGGAACACTGAATCCCACAGTATAGTAAATACATAAATTACAACCAGATGAAACTTTGGGAATAAATATAAACAGACATTTATCAAAAGGAGACATAAAAATGGCAGACAACTATATGGAAAATATTCCAAATCACTAGGCCTAAGGAAATGCAAGTCAGAGGCACAATGACTTGATATGTTACCTCTATAAGAATGACTGCGACCAAAGAATAAAGACAGTGAGTGCCAGTAAGGATGGAAGAAAGGAAAACACTGGCGCACTATTGGTGGATATCAGCACAGAGTGTCCTGGAAAGATAAAAAACAGAGCTGCCACATCATCCAGTTAGCCCACTACTAGGGATATATTCAAAGAAAATTACCTCAGTTAGTCAAATAAATATCTGCACTCCTATGATTCTTGCAGCACTAGTCACAACTGACTGTGATAAGGAACCAGCCTATAACTTTCTGAATGGCACACGTATTCAGTGGAATACTGTTTAGCCATAAAACCAATGACATCCTATCTTTTGCAACAGGAACTGGAGATTATTGTGTTAAGTGGGATGAGCCAGGAACAGAAAACAAGTACTATATGTCTTTATCTGCATGTAAAATTTAAGAACAGTTGCTCTTGAAGAAGCTGTGGATAGAATGGTGGTTACTAGAGTCTAGAAAGAGGAGCTGCAAGGACAGTTAGGAAAAAACTGATCAGTGAATATCAAGTTACAGGTAGACAGAAGCAAGAGGTTCTGGTGTGTTGTTGCGCAGTAGGTTTATTATAGTTTGTTGCTGTTGTTGTTATTTGGTACCAGGGATCAAACTTGTGACCTTATGCTTGCAAGGCAGATAGGCAGGTGCCAGAACCACTGAGCTAAATCCCCAGCCCAGGCTAATTATAGGTGATAATAGTTTATTTTACAGTTCAAAAGCTACAAGAAAAGATTCTAATCATTTCACCATAAAGAAGTGATAATGTTTGAAGAAACAGATGTATTTACTTTGAATTAAACCGTATATACATATCCATGTATCAAACTATCAGGTTACTTCATTAACATAGACATTTTGTACTCTGGCTTATAAAAATGCATTCAGACATGAACACACTACTGTACCTTTTCTTCTTTCCAAAATTTTGTTTTCATATGCATAGTGAAAGCCACATTTTTGTTTTTCTCTGAATTGTTTATTTGAGCAGGGAGGTTTGCAGATTAAGTTGTGCAAAGTTTCAGCCCATAGCAGCCGATAATGTTGTTTTCCATCCCATTACATTGACTATTCCCTAAAGCTTTCTGGGAACCCTAACAGATGGCTAAGCCGCTGGAGATATTATGAGTCTACTTACTGTTCAAATATGTGGGCTGAAAACCACATCGTAACAGAGTAACTTTGTCTTTTGTTACTTTAAGAAAATAATTGTGTTACACTGACTCAGGTTACGCAAAGTAGTTTGTAAAATTGTACTTTTTGAAATGATTAGTTCAGGATAAAAATAATATCTCTGAATGCTTAGAATTATTTAAGTTATGATGTTTCATAAAATAATAAAATATTAATTATAAAACTGCTTATTCAACAGAGCTGAGTACTAAACTTCTCAGCACCAGGGACTAGTCACACTGAAGGCAATTTTTCCGCACATTTGCTGGCAGATAACTTCAGGATGATTCAAAGGAATGCAAAAGCCACATTGTTCATAGGGCTCTGGCTCCTCTGTGGGTCTAAGGCTGCAGCTGCTCCTACAGAAGGCCCAGTGGGGGTGGGGTGGAAACAGTGAGAACTGGCTCTAAATACTAAATATGGATGGACCTTTGCTGACCCAGCTGTTACCCACCCCTGCTATGTGGCCTGGGATTGTGATGTCTGTGTTAGAAGGAGATGAACTGGTCAGCTTTCCAGTTGCCTGTCATAATGTCCAACCTCCGCAACTTAACAGAGGAGCTGGCTGGTCTGGCTCACGATTTCAGAGATCCAGTCCATGGCCAGCTGGCTCCAATGCAGAAACGTCATGGTGGGAGGAGGCCGTTGAACAAAGATGCCCTCTTTGCGGTGGCCGGGAAGCAGGGTGCAGGGGGTGAGTGTGTGCACCATGATGCCACAGCACACCCCAGGATCCACGTCCTGCACCTAGCCCGTCTCCTAAGAGCACTTCCAGCTGCAAAGCTGGGTGGGCAAATCCTCTGATGACTGTGGCTCCTGGGAAGCCAGTGCCCTGTCCAAGTCTCTGTCCGATAACACTGGCAATTAGGATGGACAGGCACGGCAGGGCTCTCAGTCCCCCAAATAACAGCACACTGTGTCTCTTCAGGAAAGGAAATGAGAATTCCACCAGTGGGTTTTACACAAAATCACAATGTCTAATTCAGAATATTTAACAATAAAAATTAGTTATGAAAGGTAGTCCTTTGCCATCTGTTCTGTGAAAATTATATTAAGCATGATATTCCTTGAAGGATTCACATTTTTATACGTATTCTTACTTTTCTTTTATGCTACCTTAATGATTGTTCTTAAGACACTGATTTCTGAGTTACCCAGTAAAGGCATTTTTACTAGCTCTTCAGTTATTGTTCATTTTTAAGAGTGAACTGAGATAGATTCATGATTAGGTTTTTAAAACCATTTCATATGGTAAATCTTATAGCAAAAAAGAGGAAAAAAAGAGAAACACACTTCATGCAAAACTTCTAGATGCATCAACATCTAAAAAGGGAAAGGACTTCCTTTACAAAAAAACAAAGTTTTGATTTAATTTCGTGTAATTTTTTAGTTTCTGGGAGGAGGAAGGACAGAGTGATTGTCTTTGAATTTTGATTGTTTGGAATTAAAATGCTTTTGTACCTAAATTTAAGGACAGAATAGAAGCCTATGTTGTTAATGGTGGAAAATTCATCACAAACTGAGTTATGTGAAAAAAGCGTATATACACTTTAAAAAAATCCAGGATTTTCTCTGTCCGAAATAGTTTGTTAAAGGGCTCAGCAGCATCAGCCTCCTGGCTCTGCTTCTTCTGAAATAGTCACAGTTCTATGAAGTTTCTGGTTTGCTAAGAGCTGTGCTGCTAAGACAGTCAGCAGACACACACACACACACACACACACACACACACACACACACACACCACACACATTCACACCAAAAACAATAAAAGAAAGACTTCGGCTTCATCTCGAATAGAAACCACAGTACAGAGTTTTATTTTCCCAAATTTAACTTCTTTGGATCCTCTGTGAGTCCTTCAAGTGTTTGTGTTCATGTGTGCATGCATCTGAGAGAGCTAAACATGGTGACTGTGCTGTCATCAGTTTGCACTGTGGGGATGGAAAACTGCCCGCTCAGATCATGTGGACAGTCAAAGGAATGTGGCCTGTAAGAGAGCCAGGACTTGGCTTGCAGAAGGGGAATAGAGTCTGGGAAACGAATTTCTGGTGGAGAATGTCATCCAGGTAAGCACACTCTCAGGGTGACTCCTCATTTATTGTTTTTCACTTTTAGGGGAACTGAGCTATACTAGACCATTAAATTTCTAGGTGACTTCTTTTGCCAGTCCTGCTGGTCCTAGATCCCCAAGATTATACTGTGTGTGTATGCTGTGTCACACAACTCTATATTATTTGATTTGCACATTGACAGACTCCATTGTTTCAGGACAGGTGAACTACGGACATAAATTCAATTTTTTATTATAAGACTTACTATAATACATCAGAACTACTGTCTTTCCTCGGAGTCTCCTAAAGAAGTATTCTATTCCATAGAGTATAGCATATTTTTTCAGTGTCTTAAACTTTTATTTAGTAAACAAGAAGCCAAATAAAATGAGAGAAGTAGATGGACGACTAACATCTTGTGACTGGACAGTTTCAGAGGACCTTGTTGACTTGATCATATGCTCTCAGTACTGACCAGGAACAGCTACTTATTTCCCTTTCTAGATGATAATGCAGAAATGAGCTCAGAATTGTACTAAATCCCTGAGAAACTGAATGGAAATATATTGTTTAAAGGGGCTATCTCTGAAGTGAAAAGCAATTTAAAATGCCACTTATTCTTGTGTAATACCAATGGGAAAGTGAATTGTGGAGAGGACTTGCAGTTCCTTCTCATGATGGTGAAGGCCAGGGGAAGCGTGACTGCTCACTGCAGGGACCTGTGCATCACACCTGTCTTTTCGAAAGAGTGACTGATCATCACAGGTCTGCAGTCAGGAGTCTTAGCTTCTACAGAAATATCCCCCAGAGTCCTCACCTCTGCTTCTTGAGAGAGCTTGGTCTGCATTAGCTGCGCACGTCCCTCCTGGACTCTGTGATGTGACGTGGTTCCTAGGTTAGGTGAACATACTGCTGTGGGAGATATAAAATTGACTCCAGCAAATGAAAGCTTGGGTTCAAGAAATCCAGTAGGTTTTGCTTCTTTTTTTTTCTCCTATCCTTTTCCCATTTTTAACAAAGTAAAAAAATTTTTTTCCACCTGAATGACTTCTATGACTAGACTTTAATAAACACTTCAAAGTAGTCTGGTTAGGTGAAATACCATCGTTTGTAACTTACTAAAAAGAAAATGCAAAATTGCACACATAAAGAAAATGAAACATGCTCTGGTGATTTTCTTTTAATGAATAAATGGTTTGTATGTGACAAAGGGGATTACTGTCATGGCTACCTTTGGGTTCTGCCTGTGCCAAGAGGCTGGCAAATTTTAAAAGGTTAAACAAGTGAGAAATCTCCCACAATCGTCTGATAAGTTGGTTTCTCAAAAGAAGTGTCAGCTATCTTCCCATTAAATGTAAATGGGTAAACACTCCAATAAGAGGCAGAAAGATTCAGAATGAATAAAAAGAAAAGATCACACTTGATGTCTATACACAATACATTTTTAATATAAAACCTTGGTTGAATGTAAAGAATTGAGACAGATGTTCTTTGGCCACACATATATCTACTATTTGCAGTGAAGAAAAATAAAGCTAGTTAATTTTAAAAATGCAATTTGGTCCCAATTTCATTTCCTTTGTCTTTCCTATACAGTAGATTGTCAAAGGGACTTTTTTTTCATATTTATTTTCTTTGTTAAAGACTGCTGACTGGTTTACTACTTCTGAGTGTTAGCTTTGAGACTCATGCACACACCAGATACATCCACACACAGAAACAGATACACACACACACACTCACAGATACACACACAGATATACACACACACAGAAAGAGGTACATATACATGCACACAGATGCACAGACACACACAAAGATACATACACATATATAATTATTATACTTTCTCAGTAATTCTTCATGATTCAGAATACATTGAGAGCTCTACATTCAGTTTAATAGAAATTTACTACATAACTTATTAATGTTTTTAATTTGTGTATTGTCAAGTCTGAAAACATAAATAAATAAAAAGGCATTCTTACAATGTTGGTTTCACAAAGAAAATGTTCCATTTCTTGATAGGTTAGGAAATCTAGTTACCCTTGTGGAGATAATGACAACATTCTGCAGATCTCTATTTTATCCTATCATGGAAAAGGTATGATATTTGCACATCTATGACCTATTTATTTCATTTAAGAAGATGCCCTGATGGTACGTCCATTTGTGTGTAAATGACTCCATCTTATCATTTTTTTAATTAAAAAATAACTCTGCAAAGCTTTGGCATTTCTACATGTACTCTATACCAAAAATGCAGTCTTCAATGAATCTTCCTACTCAGGAAGCCCAAGTAATATTAGAATAAACAAATATTCACTCTTTTATCAAATGAACAATTTCTGGTGGAACAGAGAAGTATCAAAGGATTTGAAAGTAGCAGAAGCAAAGCCAAAGCACAGAGGAGTTGATTACCCAAGTGTGAGGCGGCATACTTTCCAGATTTTGATCAAGTGCTAAAACTAAACCTGTAGATGTTAGATATTTTATCCCAGTAGTTAAGACAGAAAACCAAGAAAATTTTTAAAACGTACAAACCAAATTATTACAAAGATATACCATGATTAGAAGATTCCATAATTAAGCTGCCAGTTATTTCCCAAATTAATCTATATATTCAAAACAAGCCCAATCAACATTTAAGCTGCCTTCATAAAAGCATAAACTGACAAACTAATATTAAAATTTATATAGAAATGTAAAGATCTTAAATAGCTAGATGCTGGGGCCACTTGGCTCTTGTGCCACAGGCGGGTTCTTGTGCTTGCTGTGGCACATGTGGCATAGAGATGCCAGCACTAATCAAAACAGTATGGCATTAGTACAAGGACTGGCCTACAGATCAGAAGCATGACATGGAGGGCAGAGAAATAAGCCTCCGTGTAAATAACGGTCTACTGATTTTCAGTGAAGGTGCCTGTGCAATCCTATGGCGAACGTCTTCTCAACTAGTGATACTGAAAACACTTGTCTTGTATTGGGAGAAAAATGAACTTCAGCCTTAAGCTCAAAAACATTGTTCTGAACTAAGCAGCCAGCTACTACCGTGTAAATAGTGGACAGATCTATTGATATAGATAGAAAGACATAACTGACCTGTAGTAACACAGTTACAGAGGGGGAACTTCCATTACACACCGAAAGTGTTTTCTCTAGAAGTTTTAGAGTGAATGGTGAAAGGCAATGTACTCCTAGTGGAGTGGCAACACCTCATTTAAGGTCAGATAGAAGTTAGAATTTTGTTACATTTCAAAATGTAACAAAACACTCTTGGAGAGGGCCTCATTTTTCCACTCATTCAGAGAACTGTAAGAAACTCGTGGAAATAGTTTTCAGTTTTTTCCATTGTGCAACTTTGTATCCTCAAGAACAACACCACATGAACCTCTCAGAAAATATGTGCATACCACTTGTGTTTTGTAAATGTGGTTATAATCTAATATAGCAAGTGTACAAGTGTTAAAATAATAATACCATTTGGATAGAGAACAAAATGACTTAAAGCATGAAAAAGTCTTTGGGACTACCAAGTTCTTACGGTTAGGATGCCGGTTAAGAACCTACACAATTGGGTGCATATGTTAGGAAATAGGGTGAAGTAAAGTCTGGGGCCCAGAGGACCCTTCCCAGGTAACATGCTTGGCTCTTACCATACCTCTTACCTCTTGAGCAAAGGGGAATAACCACAGGCATTGTGCTGGAACTCAGAATTATTTTAGCCCAGTGACTGTAAGTGTTTCTTCTGTTGTTCCTACAACTTTTGAGTGAAGATTTCTCTTCTAGCTGTCCAATGCCTCTCTCCCCCTTGTAAGTTGGATATATGAGGAGCATAAACTTTTTTTCTTAGTGTTACATCCTCTGAACAAGTCTAGGCAACTGCCCTTATAACTAGTTTCAATTGCACTTGGATATCATTCAGACAGTGAGGTCCTGGACAAGTGTGACCTCGCTGGAGGAGAGATTCTGCATTCAGGATGATGGAAGGGAGTATCTTCACAGTGAAGTGGATATGTGCCATCTCGGACCATAGGACTCCCTGTGATGGCTGCATCCAAAAACGGCCTCTCCAAGCACTTCTTTAGATCTGCAAACCTCTCTGCAGTTGTTTACTATTTTGGTTCTACTGTCCCTGTGATTTATTCTAATTCGACGTGGTAAAGGTGGCAGTGGGCCAGTTCTCTCTTTCCCTTAGCGGATTGTTTTGTCTCTCAGAACAGTCTTCCATTGCCTCAGAAAAGAATTAGCTATTTGACTGGAGAAACAATTGAGATGGTCAAACACCACAGCATCCTAGCCCAGGTTGCTTCAGTAAAACGACAGGTGAGGCCTGTCTGATGTAACACAGACCCAGGTGACTCTACACTATGCTGGGCCAGGCTCACACAGAGTGGTGAAGGTAATAAAAAGGTGTTTAAGCTACTGAATATTGGATAATTTGTAATGAAGTCATACAGAACCAGATTTGTAAGCCACAAATTATGTGTAAAAATAAGATTATATAAAATAAAACTGAGTAGACTTGAGATGTTCTCACTCTGAACTTTAGCTCATTTTAAATTTTTTTTGTTTAGTATGCAATTAAATAGCCACAGATATTGCAGCCTATAGCTCTGTTTTGTATTTTATTTTAAGTTTTCTGATTTCTCTGTGAGGGAGGCTTTTTATACAGTTAAGTGACAGTTTAAGCCATTTATAGATCTTGGCAGGAGAAAGATAGCAGATGTCATGTATGTGATGAAAATACCCATAATCTTCCTGTTGTCATGCAAAGATATTTCTAAAATCCTGTATCGGAAGTTTAGATTTGTAGTGGCTTATCAGCCATCGATTGGAAAGCGGATAACGTTTGAATACACATTTTTAAGACCTGTGAATATTTTTTTTTCAGTGTTCTAATTTTAATGGTAAAGAGGGATGAAGAAGCACAAACATGCTCTTAAAATGTAAATTCTTTTGGAAGCTTGTAGTGCCAGAACTTGGCACCCCAATCATGCTGTAATAGCTCAGGCCTGTGTGATAATCAGAAACATGAGCTCGTGCTTCAGAAATGGTGTGAGAGTCTGTAGTCCTCCTACATTAGCTTAATTACATGAGACTGTTGAAAAAGCTACACTCTATGTCTCACTTAATTCTGTGCCAAATTTTGTTTATCACCAAAATCTTAGAAGTAGCTCTAGCTTCGTAATTTTTTGTCCTCAAAATCATGCCCCAAGAATACTAAAGAGCTTTAAGTATGTAGTTTCCCACAGCATATCTTTGCAGGCAATGTGGAAACTAAATTCTAGATCCCACCCTGTGAGGTGAAGAAACTCATTGTTTTGCACAGTTCAACTTTTTTTGCTAAGGAGGCCATGACTGGCAAAACCAAGGGAAACCACTTGGCAAAGTTTGGCTCACCTAGGATGATTTTTTTCAAGACTGAGTTTCTTTCCCCTTTCAATGAAGTTCCTAAATGAAAAAGCAAACCTCACTCATTCGGACGTCTTACATTTTTCAGCTTCTCTAAGAGAGTAAACATCATGGCACTGGCCTTGAAAGATATAACTATTGTTTCCAACAAAGAGCCCTAGGAATACAATCTGTCCTCGTGCTTTACTGAAAATGAGAAGCCTGGAACCTTTGAAATGACAAAAACATAATATCTGTGAGTGATTCTGGCTCCACAAAAACCAACATCACATCTCCTTGTATTCTGCAAAGATGACCTCAAGAACCCGACCTTTAAGTAGTTTAAATTGAGACAAATCCCTGTTATCAGTTACAAAAACTCTTCCTTACAACCCACAGTGGTCAGTCGGTGAATGATCCTTTCTCCCCTATTGTACAGGACCCTTGGGGGGGCATACAGGGGCAGAAAATTTATGGAAGTGCAGCCCTTGGACCTAGCACTTCCATTTCACATTGTCTAGCTCTGAGAAATCCTACCATGTGCAACCATGAGACTGAGTATTGCTAAGCACTTGAAACAATGAGCACATGGAGGGGACCCAGGAGTCTGCTTCAGGAAAACGATTAAGCTGGCAGAGTTTTAAAGCACAGATGGAGATATTTTTTTAAATTCCAAGGTATATTATTAGGTGAACAAAATCAAAATGTGAAATAATATATTCAATATTATTCTATTTATTTAAAATCACAAAGTAATATTACACATTTCCACCATTGTATATGTATTATGATATACATGCATGGTATGATACACATATCTCATGGCAGTTGCAGCTGTCCTGGGGCAGGTGGAGAGTAAAACAGTAAGATAAGGGCTACACATACATTTCATAATTAGAGAGCTGTTAGAAAAAGGTCAGAAATAGGGCCGGGGAGTTAGCTCAGTGGTTCCGGTGCCTGTCTTACAAGCGCAAGGGCCTGGTTCGATTCCCCGGTAACCACATAACAATACTGGGTGTGGAGACTCACTCCCAGCAGCAACCAGTACCACATACCACAGTGCCGGGCGTGGTGGCTCACGCCTGTAATCTCAGCACTCGGGAGGCAGAGGCAGGAGGATTGTGATGTGAGTTTGAGGCTGAGCTCAGGGCCAGCCTGAACCACAAAGCGAGACCCTGTCTCAAAAAAACCTAAAAAAAAAAAAAAAGTCAGAAATAAATCCTTGGTGAAACTTAAAAGATTTCCATCTGTGGTTTTAAACAACGCTTTAGAATCCTGTAAATAAAGGCTTTCACAGCACCCACTTCGAAGTGAAGTGAGAGCCTGGCTTGGAATCCCCAGGCCTCTGTCTCCGGGAGCAGAAACAACACATTCTCTTCCTGGAATAACAAACAGGACTGGCAGGAAGAGCACACCTGGGCGCTCTGTGGCTGTGAGTGTGCTGCTCCCTCCTGCCTCATCTCCCCGTCGTGTGCGAAGACCTCATCCAACCAGAGGGCAAGTAGGGAATGACTTGGAGGGCAGCCCTGCGCACACTGCCAAACCTATGACGGTAGCTTCAAGAGCTGGCGTGTGTTTTCATTTATTGCTAATAAACATAACAATATTAGATGCCTGAAACAACTCTTAATTGATTTGATAACAGCAAATTGAGAAATTTCATACAATGTATCCAGTTCAATGAAATCTTTAATCTGTGAATTTTATCCTCATCTATTTTTTCTCCTTAAATATCTCATTTGAAGGGTGACTACAAAAAAAATATATATAATTTCCCAATTAGGATAATGTTCCTAAAGAAGTCAAAGTCACCCGAAATTCAGAGACCCACTCTCAAATACAGTGTACAAAGCAGAATAGAAATGTGCACTGTTTTACAAATATGAGGCTGAAAACCTATAAAATTTGCATTTTAGACTAAGCAGGTTCTTTTACAGAATGGAGTATTACTCTGCCATTAAAAATGATAAAATTGAGTCATTCATACTCAAATGGATGTACCTTGAGGACGTCCTCATAAACGAAATAAATAGGTCACAGATTTGTAAATATTGTATCTTTTCTCTGGTATGAGAAAATGAAGTTGTAAATGAGTTGTAGTGTGTATAATTGATATTGTAAAGTAGAAAATATTTAAAAGGAAAGAGTGTAAGGGTAAATAACGAGGGGAAAACGAATGTGGTAATAATAAAAAAGAAAACAAAGATTGTGTATATAGGGGGAGGGGGTTGCAGGTGGGGGGAAAGGGAAAAATGAGAATCAAATTGTGTCATATTCTGGTAAAAACTCTCTATGTTAAATACGATTATGATGTGTATTCATAATGTGCCAATAAAGATAAAAAATTTTTTAAAAATTGTGTGATTTCAAGTTGAAGGAGTTTTCACAGTTGGCTATGTGTTGAGTGAGAAAGACTGGCTCTGTCCAGGAAGCTGTCACAAGGGCTGCCGAAGGGTTAGAATCTGTGAGTAGAAAGCAAAACTAATGGGAACAAGTAATAGTTTAGCTGTCCTCCTCCAGCATATTCAGGGAACTACGCAGAGAGGAGATGACTGACATGGCAACTTCGATTTAGAAACATATAAACTTTTTTCACACTGTTAAATTTCTGATTGGAATAATTATCTGAAAACAGGAATAATTTGGCTAATTGTGTTGTGTGACTTTAATAAGCTGAATTTTGAAAATATAATTAGTACTGTTCCACATTTTGCCTTTCTTCTTTCAGAAATGAAAGTTGCTTGTCTTTTTCTTGGTGGAAGAAAAGGCATACATATTTTAAAAGGAAGTGATGATTAGCATCACTATTGCAATTCTTTCTTTGCAAAGTATGGTTTCTTTTTAGGGAAGCCAGCCCTCCCTCTTGCCTGCAAAACTGATGATGATGCAAAACATTTCTACTCTGAAGTGGGAGTAAGAGCTGGCTGGCTTGAGAGAGGCAGAGGGATGAACTGTGCCTGGAGTAGTTAAGGAGCCCAGGATTCTGGCGTGGCTTTGAGCTACTTAGAAGGGAAGTGAGATGAATACAAATCCTGCCAGTTGACACGTGTCCACCTCTTCCATCAGATGGAAGAGGTATCATATTCCTTCACCAATTCACAATCCATCCAGACTCAGAACTGCATTGTGTGTCTGTGTGCAGCTGTGTGCTACACAGTTCAGACAAAGGGATTGTCCCAATAAAATGGAAGATACAGTATGAACATTTGGAAGGTTTCTCTCATAAGCCATCAATAGAAACCAATTATTATACTGGACCAACAGAATGTAGTATACGCTTTTATTACCCAAGGAAGGGAATATTCTTATTTCTGGGAGAATGGGAAAACAGATAACTCTGGGTCTGATGACCAATTGTTTTTTTTTCCTTTTTTACCAATTCAGTTAAACATGTTTTGAAAACAAAGTGTTTGAGTGTTTCTTAATAGTTCATGGTTCTCGTTACATTCAACAGATCCATATGTTACTGTATTATCAAAAGAAGCTACAGAGAAAGTAATATGTATCTTGGGGAGTCCTGGTGGTCATCTCAAAGACACAAATATTCTAGCAGTTATTATGGGAACTAAGGGTACAATGTTATTAACAGCAATGGAGAGTTCATTAGAATTATTTCATCAGAATGATGTCAGATGTCACAAATCCCAAGTTGTTAGGACAGATGATCTCAATTTTGGGCACTAGATTTTAATTATTTGCTTCTACATTAGTCAGCAGCCAATGCATAAAGCCTTCCTCCTCTTGGGTGAGTATCAGCAAGGATTTACTTAAGAATATTTGCATAGCAGTTGTACTAGTTTATATTCCCACCAACAATGTAAAAGCTCTCTTTCATGGAAATCAATATGAAGATTTTGCAAAACTGTAAAACTAGAAATTGCACCTGACCTAGCTCTTCCCCTTTTAGGAAGCTTCCTTAGATTCTTAAAAATATGTTACTGGATACATGTATACCCATGTTTATAGCAGTGCAATTCATAATAGCTCAATCTTGGAAGCGGCCTATAATACTCTTTTCCTGTATTAGGGAATAATATAGAATAATTGCAGACTTTTTTTCCCAATTTTCTATTGGTCAGGTAGCATTCAGCAATTCCCAGTGCATTTCAGTTTTGGTCAAACAGTTTGAATGGTTTTTTCACAAGTTACAAGATTCTTCTCATTTACAAATTATCTTCATGTGCGATGATACCAGGAAAGCACTTGGATTTCACCACGACTGCAGTCGTGTCTCTAGTGTGTTGGAGCTGTGAGCTCGTTCTTCCTAGTTGCCCATGGATCCCCAGCCGAGCCTTTGTTGTTCTGTCATCATTTTATACGTAGTTAAACTCATGACATGATGGCAACTTTGCTGCTCTATGAACTATTACCTAGAAAATAGCCAACTGAGAGACCCAGTAGTAATAATAAATAGGCATAAGAGAGGAGCAATTCTTCTCCCTCTGGTCACTGTATAGGTGAACATGTACTGGTGTTTGGAGAACCACTGAAAGTCTGAAGAGACCATATATATGAGTTTTTAAAGGAGAAATCATGAATTATAATCATGTGATTGACTTTAAAGTCTTCCTTGAACATCTCAGAGGGTGTCCCTTGAGAAAGCAAGGTTTCCTCTTAAGGAATTAGATTGATGGGACACTTGGAGTTCACAAAAGCTTTGGAAATCATAGTTAATAAGGTTTTGGTGATGGATCACACAAATGGAGACATCAGGACAGAATAAAGCATAAACTCTGTGGCAGGTGAGTGTGGGTCTAATTCTATGATGATATGAGAAAAAGAGAGAGTGAAATGTGTCACGTTCATATCTGTCTTTTCAGGAAACATAGAGTTAAGACTCTGAAGAGTTTAAAAATGCAGATCCTGAGAATTCAAGTGACAAATGAGGAAGAGTAATGGCAGGATACATCAGAGACATGGCGGACGCGACGCAGTGTGATGACCAGCACTTACCTGTCTTGGGACGGCAGCACCCCACCAATCCATGGCGTCACCTTCCATCTGTCTGTCATGACACTAGAGCAGGCAGGAAACAGTGAAGAAGTCAGTGCACACAGGGCAGCTGTGTGTAGACCTGTGCCGCATGGGGCTCGAGCTGAAGTTGTGACAACACTCTCTACCCTTAAGAAGCAGCTCCTTCACATTTTAGTTTTACTGACCTCAGAGTCCTTCTGCACATGTACTTAACATTACCACTTTTGTCTTCAGTGCTTAAAGTTTCTATCCTAAAATTAAAGAGAGCTAAAAGACTACGATGAGAAAAAGTCTCCAAGTTTGCAAGCTTCAATGAACGAAAGAAAAATAAAAGTTAACTTCTTGCAAATGAAAGTGAAAAATGCACAGGACATGGGTTTAGTCCTGATTTCCTTCCTGACTTTATAGAGATTTCTTAAGTATTAAGAATGGTAAAGTGTGCCCAAGACCAAATGAATAGTAGATGTTAGCAATTGTCAAAGCTCCTGCTGCCAGTCTTACGATAGAGATAATCTCACACACCTTTCTATGTCTTTCTTTCTAAACCATCTACATTTTTTTCAGAGCTTTAAAATATCTATATATATATTGTACATAAACACATCACCCTTCCTTTTAGCCAGTTTCAAATGCTCAACAGCCACTTGTTAGTTTGTACATACTGGATATTACAGAAGTATGTAAATAGAGAATGAAAGAAAGTTCAGGTAACCAAATATGCTAATTTTGTATGTTCAACCTTTTGCAAATGGATAAGGTGGGTTTTGTTGGGTTTTTTTTGTTTTGTTTTGTTTTGTTTTTAGGTTTTTTGAGACAGGGTCTCGCTTTGTGGTTCAGGCTGGCCCTGAGCTCAGCCTCAAACTCACATCTCAGCAGTCCTCCTGCCTCTGCCTCCTGAGTACTGGGATTACAGGCATGAGCCACCACGCCTGGCACCGTGGTATGCGGTACTGTTGCTGCTGGGCATGAGTCTCCACGCCCAGTATGGTATGTGGATACCGGGGATCGAACCTGGGTCCTTGCACTTGCAAGACAGGCGCTGGAACCACTGAGCTAACTCCCCGGCCCGATAAGGTGGGTTTTTTAAGGATAGTAGCAAACTTAGGACAAGGGACCTTTTCTTTTTTCTTTGGATTGCTTTTGTTTTAAGTCACATCTAGTAGTAACTTACACTATTATGCAAAAGCATAGGATTGCTCAGAAACACCTGCCTCTTACAATCATGAATTCTTTTAGTTATTCAGAATTACATTTTTGAGGATCATGCTCATTAAAGTCACAGCCAAAACAAAAATCTTGACTTTGATGATCCATGGAGATGATCACTTGGCAAACCAAAAGTCACTGTATAAGTAATGCCAATAGTCAAAAAATTTTGATCGCATGAAAAGTTCACTGGGGAGTTAACCTAAAACAATGTTCTTCCTTTCCTTCTAAGTGGTTTTTCCTGTATGGATTATTCTTGGAATCAGTTGAGTTTTTTCCTATTTCAAACCATTTTGTGTACAAAAATAGACACTTCTATTGAGACACCATAAAAAAGTTTTAGTAGAAGGCTATATTAAGGGATAAAAGACTATTTTGTTATTTGATTTAAAGATTTTTTTCAATTGCCTTCTTTTCCTTATTAAAATAAATGATGACCACTTTTTGATTGTGGTACTAGTTTATTACGTTTTTACCACAAAAAATTATAAGTTGACAGAATGTTCTAATGAGAAAGTGTCCAAAGTGAAAATTCAGAGTGTGTTGTAAACTTACCAGAAAAAAATTCCAAGATTGATCGTGGCGGTTTTTTTCTGTGAGAATATAAATAATTGGGTTGCAAAGCAGGAGTTCACAGTGATGTTACTGCTTCCTCAGGAAGGCCCAGCAGTGAGCTGCTTGATGAAACTCACTTTCAGAATTAATTTGACTAACATTAAAATACTGGAAAATACACTATCTCTGTAGGGTTTTTTTGGTTTTGTTTGTTTGTTTGTTTCCTTCAGCTAAATCAAGTCGCTGTCATTTTGGTCAGTTGTTAATAATTAGTGAAAACTACCAGGTGATGCAGTTTAATTGCAGGCAGAGAAGGTGAGGAGCAAAAGCAAAAGCTTTCTCTGGAGGTACTAGAAGTTTTCTGAGATGTTCTATACACTGATCATGCTTTGCGCTTCATCTTTATCATCGCCTTCTCAAAGTGGCCAAGGGAGGCCGCGAGCCACTTGAGCACAACTGAGCTTGGTTGCGCTGTATTCTGCCGGAGTCCTCCATATAATAGTTTACAGTTTCTGTCCATTGTAAAAGGTACAATGATTAGAAGTAACCTCAGCGCAGGGCAGTGAGTCCATAATTTCACGGCTGAGTCTGCAGCATTGTTTGCTGAGTTAACAAAAGGTTCCTGTGCAACCTTTACACCAACAGCAGCTCCATGCAGTTGACTTACACAGAAACACAGGTGAGCTCTGGGCTTGCACTGACATTTGTACATGTACATTTTCAGAAAGATAAACTGAACCCTGATGAAATTCCTAATTTTTGTAGAGAGACTGATGATAATGTCCTCCCTATTATTTCTAACAAGGGGAGTTGTGTGGATTGATTAGTGCTGAATGTAGATTATTAAATTATAGCACTAGGTTTGTTTTCTGATTCATGTAAGGCAGTTCTTCACCAATCATTATTGTTAGATCTGAGATGAGTACAGGATATGTTTCTCAACAAGATTAGAAGCAATAAATTATACTTTTGGTCCAGGGAAGGACTTCCCTACCTTCTCTTTGGTAAGAACTCAGACACATGTGGTCGAGTTCTTATCGATAGGTGTCTTGTAACCATGAAAAGAATCAGGCAACAGACGAAACTGACATGCCAAGAAAGGGTAATTTATCACGTAATACAAAATACTCCTTGTACTAAAATTAAACTACATTAGAGCAACTGTCGTGCCAGAGTCTGGAAGCCCAGACAGATGTCTCAGAATGGTTTGGTGGAAAATTTCTCCAAAGCTTTGTACTCAAGTGTAGAAGTGAAACTTCTTTGCTACTGGGGATTGCTTGCGTAATCTATGCTTTATGAAACAGTAACATAATATGAAATAAGATATTATGCAGATTCATTTCTAAAAGTGACATTATTGAGTATGATTGACACTTAAATGCTGTACATACTGAATATTCACAACTCCATGGTTTGGAGAGATAGATTTCGCCAATGAACCCACCACTACCATCAGCCCCCTAGACATATCCCAGAGTTTCCTCCTGTTTCCTTTGTTGCTATTAATATTTTCATAGTTTGGGTAAGGACACTTAACATTTGATCTATCCTCTTTGAAAACTTCAAGTGTGCCATAGTTTTGTTGGCTGTAGGCACTATCTTTTCTACTAGAACTCCACACTCTCTTAAACTGCCACACCCAGGTGGCAGCCATCTTTGTAACTTCTCCTCCCCCAGGTCCTGTGCTCACTCCCTGCTCCCTGCTTCCATGAGCTCCACAATGTTAGAATCAAAATGTGAGATCATTCAGGGTTGGCTTTGCACTTAGCATAATATTCCCTGGGGCCTCAAATTTAGAATTTCCTATTATAAGGCTGAAAAATATTTCACTGTGTAGTTTCCTTACCTGTTCATCTGTAGATGAAGACTTAGCTTGTCTCCATGCCTTGGCTGGGATGATAATGCTGTAGTTATCATGGAAGAGCAGGTATCTCCAAGGTTCTGATTTCAGTTCCTTTAGAGAAACTGTCAGAAATGAAATTGCTGGGTCACATGGTAGTTCCATTTTGAATTTTCAAAGCAGTGTCTATTCTGCTTTCCATAGCAGTTGCAAAAATTCACCTTCTTACTGACAGTACACTGTGCTTCCGTTTTCTCAGAATGTGTATCAGTATTTGTTTTTTTTTTTTTTTTTTTTTACCATAGCCACCCTGGCAGATATGAGATGCTATTCCACCTTATGATTTAATATGCATTTCGCTTTTCTTTAGTGTTATTGAGCCTTTTTTTCCCACACTTCTGTTGGTGATCTGAATATCTTATTGTGAATAATGCCTATTCAGGTCTCTTGCTTATTTTTCATTTGGTTTATTTAAATTTTTGGTGACTGAGTTTTAGATGTTCTTTATAAATTATGTATATTTACCATGTATCTGATATATAGTTAGAAAAATCTCTTCCCACTTTATAAGTCACATTTTCATTTTTTATCATTTAGTTTGTTCACTGAAGGTTTTGATGTAGTTCCTTCTGCTTTCCTTTTGGTGATATAATTTAGTGTCATATTCAAAAATTTATTGTCATGACCTGTGCAAAGAAAATTTCCACCTGTACTTCATTTTTAGAGTTTTCTATTTTCAAGTCATAGGTTTAAGTCTTCACTTGATTTTTAGTTAGTTTGTGTTTTCTTTGCTTTCTTTTCTCTTCCATTGATTCAGATGCCTTTTAAATATTACTACCATACTCTTGGTTATTACAGTTTAGTAATGCATTTGGAAATCAGAAAGCATGTTGCCTTTAGTATTGCTCTTTCTCAAAACTGTGCTTAGGTATTTAGAGTCCAATTGAATATTAAGGGTTTTTTTTGTTCCAATGAAAAATGCATTGAAATTTTTAAAGGGATTGTATTGACTCTGTAGATCACGTTGGTGTGGCTATTTAACACAATTAATGCTACTGATACATGATCAAAGAATAATATTCTATTTATTTACTTTTAGTTTAGTTCATTGTTAGCACTCAGAAATGCTGCTGGTTGTTCTATACTGATTTTATATCCTTTAAATCTCTTTTACTACTTCTAAGTAGTAAGAAGAGAACCCCTTGAACTACTACTAGTTTTTAAAGAGTCTGCATGACTTTCTGTATAAAAGATTATGCCAGCTGAAAAGAGTTTCACTTTCTTTGTTCTGGTCTGGATGCCTCTTTTTCTTTTGTAATTGCTCTGGTGAGGACATCCAGTGCTATGCTGAACAGTAGCAAGAGAGGAGGCCACAGTAGGCAGTCATGTCTTGTTCCTGGCCTGAGGGGAAAAGTTTGGAGCTTTTTGCTCTTGAGTTATTACAACCTTAGCTCTGGGTTGACTGCACATCTGTTATGTTGAAGTGTATTCTTGTTATGCCAGACTTGTTAATCTTGTTGTGCTTATGGATTTATCAAGAATGGATGTTGATGGGCCGGGGATATAGCTCAGTGGTTCCGGCACCTGTCTTGCAAGCGCAAGGGCCCTGGTTCGATCCCCAGTAACCACGTAACAATACTGGGCGTAGAGACTCACCCCAGCAGCAACCAGTACCACATACCACAGTGCCGGACGTGGTGGATAATGCCTCTAATCCCAGCACTCGGGAGGCAGAGGCAGGAGGATTGCTGTGATGTGAGTTTGAGGCTGAGCTCAGAGCCAGCCTGAATTACAAAGCGAGACCCTGTCTCAAAAAATCTAAAAAAAAAGAATGGATGTTGAGTTCTGTCAAGTATTTTTCTACATTCATTGACATAATCAAGTGTTTTTTCCTGTTTGTGGTGTAAATGTATTATACTGTACTTATCGATTGGCACATATAAATTCCTTGTATCCCAGTTATATCACATTTGACCATTGTTTGTGATGCTTCTATAACTGGACACTCACATTCACATACACATACTCACACACACTAATAAATAAAAAAAGTGAATTACACTGATTATGTATATATATATATATATATATATATATATATATATATATAGCTATATATTGATATCCATAATTATATATGGAGAGAGTTTGCTAGTATTTTTTTGAGGATTTCTTCAGTTTTTGTTTGTTTGTTTTGTTTTCTGTTTTTTGTTTTTTGGGTTTTTTTGAGACAAGGTCTTGCTTTGTAGTTCAGGCTGGCCCTGAGCGCAGCCTCAAATTCACATCACAGCAATCCTCCTGCCTCTGCCTCCCGAGTGCTGGGATTACAGGCGTGAGCCACCACACCCGGCACTGTGGTATGTGGTACTGGTTGCTGCTGGGCGTGAGTCTCCACACCCAGTATTATATGTGGTTACCGGGGATGGAACCCGGGTCATTGTGCTTGCAAGACAGGCACTGGAACCACTGAGCTAAATCCCTGGCCCCTTCTGCATTTATATTCATCAGAAATATTGACATACAGTACTTTTCTTATAGTATCCTTATCTGGCTTTCATACTAGGGTACTCTTGACATTTTCAAATAAGTTTAGAAGTTTTGATATCTCTTCAGTGTTTGGGAGAGTTGGAATCTTAAGGAACAGTGTTTTTAGCTCTTCTTTAAAGGTTTGGCAGAATTTACTAATGAATCCATTAAATACTGGACTTTTCTTTGATGAGAAACTTTTGATTAATAATTCAGGGTTGGTACATCATCATCATCATCATCATCATTAACTTTTAAATAGAGTCTCACTATGTAGTTCAT